>SMDT01000029.1:0-224017 GCA_005392925.1 Aquilaria sinensis | reverse complement strand
TTATCCTCCAGGATTCACCCCGCAACGGATCTCAGTTCAGGAAAATCTATTTCAGGAATCAGGTCCATCCGCTAGCATTCACCTGAAACAAGATACTGCGTATGAAGAGAAGAAGACACTAACAAAGGAAGAAGGAGAATCTCAAAAGCTCGAAACAATAGAGAAGAGACTTCGGGCCATTGAAGGAGGCACTATATTCGGATCTCTATCAGTGGATGATCTCTGCCTAGTGCCAGATGTTGTAATCCCCTCAGACTTTAAGGTACCAGACTTTGTGAAATACGATGGAACGAGTGACCCCATCACTCACATCACGTTGTTTCTAAGAAGATTACAACCACTCACAAAAGACGAGAAGGTGTGGATAGCACTTTTTTCAGGAAAGCCTTACAAAGTCAGCACTACAGTGGTATCTAAGTCAAGGTCCAAGAAACATCAAAACATGGAATGACCTCGCTCAGGCCTTCATCAGCAATTACAAACATGTCATGGACTTGGCCCCGGATCGCCAAACTCTCCAGAATATGGAGAAGAAAAAGCAAGAAACCTTCAAGGAGTATGCTCAAAAGTGGAGGGACTTAGCCGCACAAGTTCAGCCACCCATGACGGAGAGAGAAATGGTTACTTTATTTGTCCAAACACTAAAGTATCCATATTACGACAAACTCATTGGCAATTCGGCAACCAATTTCTCAGACATTGTCATGTCTGGAGAAAGAATTGAGCATGGGATTAGGACCGGGAAGATCCTATGAAAAAAGGAGGACCATCCAAACGAAATGGATGATGAGGTACAGCAAATAGGACGCGAAAGAAGAGTTCCCTTCGTGAGTACTGTGGCTAGGGCCTGGCCTATCCTATTCTACCAATAAGCCCAAGACAATCCGATCATTTTCCTCTCAATGATTGCCCCTCCATGAACAGAGAAGGACATGACTTACCTCTAGAGGAAAGAAATCTGGATATCCCTGACATCACTGAAACATTCGTGAGTGGTGGCTTGATTCCGAAAAATGACAATGAAGGCGCGCTGACCATCAGCATCAACAAGTCTTTTGAACATCTTTCAATTCAGGCAATAATCAGTGATTCACCCGAAAATGAGGAGCTCGTTCAACCCTGTAGCCCACGGGATGTGCTGAACAATTGGGAGGCGATAGAACTGCCTGTTGTAATCGAGAGCTTTTCAAAGTAATCTAATAGTAAAAACCTCCTAAAGAAAGGTTCAATCAATAGGGTGTAGTCTTTGCTTAAGTGAACCTTTTAGTTATTGCTTTTCATTCCAATAAAGTTGTGATTTACACACATTATAAATAAAGCACCAATTTGCATCCATCTCATTCTCGCCATTTTCTCTTCTTTCTTTTCTCTCTGGCTAATGCAGACCTGAAACTCTCTTTGATGACAATGAAATAATGAACTTTGATAATCCTGTAAACATTGCTGACTCGGATGACGAAGATCTTCAAATATCTCCTGAGTTATTAAGAATGATCGAGCAAGATGAAAAAGAAAAGAGCAACAAGTCAGGAACCAACTGAGACATTCAACTTGGGAGACAGTCAGGATGTAAAAGAAGTTAAAATTGGCACTCTATTTCCTCCTGAAGAGAAACAAGAACTAATCCACTTATTGAGGGAATATGTGGACGTATTTGCTTGGTCATACCGAGATATGCCCGGCTTAAGCTCGGACATAGTGCTACACAAAATACCATTGAAGTCTAAGGTAAACCCCATGTAGACGACATGATTGCCAAAACTTTCACTGCTAGGGGGCATCTAAATATACTAAGAAAACTATCTGATAGACTTCGCAGGCATCAACTAAAATTAAATCCTCCCAAGTATACTTATGGAGCCTCTTCAGCAAAGTTATTAGGTTTCATGGTAAGCAAATATGGAATTCGAGTCGACCCAAATAAAGTCAAGGCGATACAAGAAATGCAACTCCCCAAGACTCTAAAAAAAAGAAGTTAGAAGTTTTCTGGGCAAAATCAACTTCATAGCAAGGTTCATATCACAACCGACGTCCAAGTGTGAACCTCTTTTCAAATCACTAAAGAAGAACAATCCGATTGAGTAGAATGATGAATGCCAAGACGCATTTGAGAAAATCAAGCAATACCTATCAAATCCACCAGTCTTGGTACCACCCCGATCTGGAGAAACGTTGATTCTATACTTATCAATATAGGATTCTTCATTTAGGATCCGTATTGGGTCAACGCGATGAGACGAACAAGAAAGAACATGCAATTTACTACTTGAGCAAGAAGCTTACCACATATGAAGCAAAATACTCAATGGTAGAAAAGTTTTGTTGTGCCCTTGCATGGGTAGCAAGCTGACTACGTCACTACATGCTCAACACAAGAAAAGGTTCTCAGTTCTCCGCAACACAAACTCCAAAAAGGAAAGAAGTTCATCCCTTCCATCAAAACGCAACAAGGGAAGATTCAAAACCAAAAGAAAAGATTGAAAGCAAACACGAGCAAGTACGGCCACTTGAGTCATCTCACTTCAAGAAGGCTATCAAACTTCAAGCATGTCATAATCATGGCCCACAAAAAATAAAAAACAAATAAACAAAAAAAAAACAAAAAAAAAACAAAAAAAGCTCAACAAAAAAAAAAGGAAAAGAGCTCAATTAAAGCAAAAAAAAAACAGAGAGAAAAGAAAATGGGCCCTGATTTAAACAAAAATGGATGGACAAGAGCTACCAAAGCCAGTAAATTCAGATTCAGTAAAGAAATACTTTGCATAATGATGAAGTTTTTCGACAGAAGGGAAGAAGTGGGTACAGGATTGCTAGAACTTGTTTAATCAAAGTTATCAAAGAGAGTGTTTTTCTCTCAAATCTTCATGGTTCTTGATCTATACCCAAGGCTTTTATTTTCCCTTGCTCATAAATGAAAAAAAAACAATTCTCTCTAGCTCTTCTTCATCAAATCTCACATTCAACTTTTATATTCCTTTATCAAAAAATAAAATAAAAAAAATCAATTCTCTCTACCCCTTTTTCTTCAAATCTCACATTCTTGCTAACCTCTAATGTGCAATGAATTGTGACTTTTGTAGGAAGGATAGTAATAATTAAAACTCAGAAAAAGCAAAGAACGTAGATTACTTTGATAAGCTTTATGAATTAAAATAGGTAAGATCGAGGTCCTGTTTTGCGAACGGCACAAAACATCAGCTAACAGGTAAAAAAATGAATAACAAATCTTTGGGAGATAGCCTTGGTGATTGCCTAGATGATTGCTTCAGAAGTCTTACAAATGAAAATGAGAGCATGATCATGTCAGCAAGAAAGAATCATACTCACGAATATTTCAATAGGGACAACTATCCAGAGAGGCATAAAGTATGATGCGGGAAAACGTCAAGGAAGTCGAGACCAAAATTCAGGAACAAGTCAAGAAAAACTTCTTTTGAAGGGGCTTTTCGAAAAGAATTGAGCTTTTGAGGCAATGGACGAGAGCTGAGAAGCATAAAGAGATTCAATGGTAATCCGAGAAGGCCATCATAAAAAGGATCCAGTAAAGCAAAGACATGAAGAACTAGATCCATACAAAACAAAACAAAACAAAACAAAAAAAAAAAAAAAAAAAGAGAGCCATTAGTTACACATGCCCTGCATTCATGCATTTCACATCATGCATACATAACTTTTGCATAACAGGGACCAAACGGAGAGCATATCCGCGGCATGATTACAACAGTATAAGCTGAGACTTCAACTTCATCAGCTCATTCCAGTCTATCACTGGAGGCACAGCTAATACGCTCTACCAAGCCGCGTCAAGAAGTTCAACATTATGGTCAAGGATAAGGTAGATGTTAAAAATATTGTCATTGACAATTTGTCAAAAGCTGGCAATAGATTCGATAATCGAGGCTACACCCGTAAAGACAGGATTGACGTCAGCTCAATGAAATATCAAAGATAAGAGATAGCTATGGTCAAGGATAAGGTATGACGTCAAGAAATATTGTCGTTGACAATTTGTCAAAAGCTGGCAATGGATTCGATAATCGAGGCTTCACCCATAAGGACAGGATTGAACGTCAGCTCGTTGAGAATATCAAAGAGAAGAAATATCTCACATACGTCAAGAATATTGTCGTTGACAAGTCAAAAGGTAAATCAATTCGATAACCGAGGATTCACCCATAAGGACAGGATCACAGGATATCAAAGTCTATGACGTCAAAATATTGTCAAAAAGTAGGATCCATTTTTCCGGTTAAGTGGCGGATACGGTACTCCGTGACTCTCAAGTCGGTTGTCTCAGTTGCCCATAATAACTGATTCCTTCCTCCCTTCTTTCTTTTATTTCCTTCTAGAAAATGGATCCTACTCTTTCTGCCTTGCGAAAATACTTTCCTTCTCTCCCAATGAACATTCTTAAAAAGATTTACCGAGTTCGCTGTGAACGATTAAGAGTTTTGATGCACAAAGGAATCCTTGAAGATGTGCGGTGGTTAATTGAAGCTAAGGTTCGTCTGGCAGGCGAAGTCCCAGATGCATTTGTGTCTCACATGCCTGGCATAGGCAAAAGCTCTTATGCCAAAAAGCGAAGAGCGAAAAGGTTACAAGTCTGTCATAAATGTGGTCGATGGACTTGTAATACTAAATGTCGTTCTTTAGGAATGATCTCCGATAATCGGGAAGATAAAATACGATTCATCAAGAATGGCCTGAGTAAGGATTCGTTGGATGATATCCGATTGACTCTTGAGACGCATTCTTGTGGATCAGTGCAACGCGAACTTCTTGGATTATGGAGTATTTTTCACGAAGAACGAGAGCGTTATAGTCCCAGGAATCTGACTTTAAAAGACCCTGTTTGCCAGTTTATAAGAAAACTGGATGGAAAGCAAATCCCCGACTCATAGAAGGCGTTGAAGCCGTGACTGGACGTAAAACCGGTGGAAGATGTGAGCCACAATCACAATTACTGTACATACAATTTGTCATATTTGGAAAAATTTACCTTTTCTTTTGACGATAATGTACTTGCTCCTGTAAGCGTAATTAGCACGTTATCCTTTCATCGCTATAAAAGCATGTTCTTCTTTCCGATTAAGTAGCGGATACGATACTCCGTGACTCTCATAGTCGGTTATTTTAGTTTCTTACAATAACTGATTTCTTCTTCACTTCTCTCAAAATTCTTCTCTCATCAATGAATTCTACTCTTTCCACCCTGCGAAAATACTATCCTTCTCTCCCAATAAACATCCTTAAAAAGATTTACCGAGTTCGCTGTGAAAGACTCAGAGTATTTATGCACAAAGGCATTCCTGATAATGTGCGGTGGTTAATTGAAGCTAAGGTTCATTCGGCTGGTGAAGTTTCAGAAGCATTCATACCCCATATGCCCGGCTTAGGTAAAAGCGCTTATGCCAAAAAGCGAAGAGCAAAGAGGCTAGGTGTCTGTCATAAATGCGGATGGTGGATTTGCAATACTAAATGTCGTTCTTCAGGGATGATCACTAGAAATTGTGAAGATAGAAGAAAATTCATTAAGAATGGCTTGCGTAAGGAATCTCTAGAGGATATTGGAGGGATTTTTGAAACACATTCTTGTGGATCAGTGCAACGCGAACTTCTTAGTTTATGGACTACTTTCCAAAAAGAACGAGATCGTTATAGTCTTGGAAATCTGACTTTAAACGACTCTGTTTGCCAGTTTGTAAGAAAACTGGAGGGGAAGCAACTCCGTTACTGACGTATCCAGTAGAAGACGTTGAACTGTACTGTTACTGTCACTTTTGACGTAAACCTACCAGTGGAAGACATGTAGCCACAATTCTCGACTACTGTACATCCTAGCTAGCTGTCACATTTGTACATGCTAGAAAAATTTTCCTCTTCTTCTGACAATAATGTACCTGCTCTTGACGTGAGCCACAGTCACGACTACTGTACATGCTAGCTGTCACCTTTGGAAAATTTCCTCCTCTTCCGACAATATTGTACCTGCTCTTGACGTGAGCCACAGTCACAACTACTGTACATGATAGCTGTCACTTTTGAAAATTTTTCTTCTTTTCCGACAATAATGCACCTACTCTTGAAAATATAATTATTGCATTATCTCTTCATCTCTATAAATACATCCTCTTTTCTTCATTTCTCACAAAGTTAAGGATGGGAATGGAGAAAACCTCAACTCGTAAACCTCGAAGTATTTGTGTATTTTCTGGGGCTTTTCCTGGAAAAGACGAAGAGTACTTAAAGGCAGCCAACCATTTGGGTAGAGTATTAGCCGAGCGAAAAATACATTTAGTTTATGGAGGAGGTAGCGTCGGATTAATGGGAGGCGTAGCATCAGCAGCATCTTTAGGTGGAAGTCAAGTTCTGGGCATTATCCCTGGACCTTTGAAATTTGTTTCTGGGGGCACGATTGGAGAAGAATTAGTGGTTAAAAATTTGCAAGAGCATGTGTTACAAATGCTTCTTAATGCTGATGCTTTTATCGCTCTATCAGGTGGTTTTGGCACATTGGGAGAAATCTTCCAAATTGCTTCCATGGCCCAACTTAATTTGCACAAGAAACCTATTGGGCTGTTGAATGTTAACAATTTCTTTACAAGTCTGATAGCTTTTGTGGATTACGCTGTGCAAAAGAATTTCATATAAAGAGTGGCACGACGAATCATAATATCCGCAACATCTGCTGAAGAATTGCTAGATAAAATGCAAGCTTTTGTTCCTGAACCAGATCCAGCAATGATTCAGATAGACTGGACATGACAGTCTTTCCCGACCAGTTCAATCCCATAATTGTCCTTTGCTCGGCCTGTTGAAGCATTGTGGAAGAAGAAGCGATCCGATCTGTTCTTCTTGTCCTTTAGTTTTATTATCAGCATTTTTTCATGTTTCAGTTTTTCTTTTCAAAGAATTTCTTCTTTCTTCTTCACCTTGTTAGATAGTTTTGTTCATGCTGATATTAAAACCATAGAACAAAGCCTTTAGTTTGGAATGGCTGAGTAAGGAGTAATTTTTTTTTTTTTGCTCCTGATACGCATCCTATTAGGTCCACTAGTCATGACATTTTGGGGGTAGCTAAGCTTCAACCTTATTTGGATGACATATCTCTCAAGGGAATCTATATTTTCTGAAAGAAATATTAGATGAAACCTTGGATATTAACTCCAAACATCCGTTCCCTTACATAATTTGTCTGTTTTATTTCTCATCATCAAGATTCACTCATTTCATGGAAGATTAAATTCTTGCACTTGCCTGTTTTGAAAATTCACACTTCCGAAGAAATCATTCCAACTTCAATTGCCTTCATACAACTTTTGCTTGAGGTACTAAGGAAAGCTCCTTAACCTCAAAAAGGAGAAAATAAGAGTTTTATCATTGAGGTTTTAAGGAAGGTTCCTTAACCTCAAAATATCAATCAAATTCTTCAAATAAGGTTTCCTATCAATCAATTTTTCTTCAACGATAAGAAGGTTCCTATCGCAGAGGTTCTAAGGAAGGTTCCTTAACCTCAAAAAATCAATCAATCAATCAATTTTTCTTCATGCGATAGGAAGGTTCCTATCGCAGAGGTTCTAAGGAAGGTTCCTTAACCTCAAAAATCAATCAATTTTTTTCTTCAACGATAGGAAGGTTCCTATCGCAGAGGTTCTAAGGAAGGTTCCTTAACCTCAAAATCAATCAATTTTTTCTTCAACGATAGGAAGGTTCCTATCGTAGAGGTTCTAAGGAAGGTTCCTTAAACCTCAAAATCAATCAATCAATTTTTCTTCAACGATAGGAAGGTTCCTATCGTAGAGGTTCTAAGGAAGGTTCCTTAACCTCAAAATCAATCAATCAATTTTTCTTCAACGATAGGAAGGTTCCTATCGCAGAGGTTCTAAGGAAGGTTCCTTAAATCCTCAAAATCAATCAATCAATTTTTCTTCAACGATAGGAAGGTTCCTATCGTAGAGGTTCTAAGGAAGGTTCCTTAAACCTCAAACTCAATCAATTTATCAATCAATCAATTTTTCTTCAACGATAGGAGGTTCCTTCCTATCGTAGAGGTTCTAAGGAAGGTTCCTTAATCTCAAACTCAATCAAATTTCCTTAATCAATCAATTTTTCTTCAACGATAGGAAGGTTCCTATCGCAGAGGTTCTAAGGAAGGTTCCTTAAACCTCAAAATCTTCAATCAATCAATTTTTCTTCAACGATAGGAGAGTTCCTATCGTAGAGGTTCTAAGGAAGGTTCCTTAAGGCCTCAAACTCAATCAATCAATTAATCTTCAATCAATTTTTCTTCAACGATAGGAGAGTTCCTATCGTAGAGGTTCTAAGGAAGGTTCCTTAAACCTCAAACTCAATCAATCAATCAATCAATTTTTCTTCAACGATAGGAAGGTTCCTATCGCAGAGGTTCTAAGGAAGGTTCCTTAAACCTCAAAATCTATCAATCAATTTTTCTTCAACGATAGGAAGGTTCCTATCGCAGAGGTTCTAAGGAAGGCTGTTCCTTAACCTCAAAATCAATCAATCAATTTTTCTTCAACGATAGGAAGGTTCCTATCGCAGAGGTTCTAAGGAAGGTTCCTTAACCTCAAAATCTCATCAATCAATTTTTCTTCAACGATAGGAAGGTTCCTATCGTAGAGGTTTTAAGGAAGGTTCCTTAAACCTCAAAATCAATCAATCAATTTTTCTCAACGATAGGAAGGTTCCTATCGGAGAGGTTCTAAGGAAGGTTCCTTAAACCTAAAAAAAAAATCAATCAATTTTTCTTCAACGATAGGAAGGTTCCTATCGGCAGAGGTTCTAAGGAAGGTTCCTTAAACCTCAAAATCTATCAATCAATTTCTCTTCTACGATAGGAAGGTTCCTATCGTAGAGGTTCTAAGGAAGGTTCCTTAAACCTCAAAATCTATCAATCAATTTTTCTTCAACGATAGGAAGGTTCCTATCGTAGAGGTTCTAAGGAAGGTTCCTTAAACTCAAAATCAATCAATCAATTTTTCTTCAACGATAGGAAGGTTCCTATCGTAGAGGTTCTAAGGAAGGTTCCTTAAACCTCAAAATCAATCAATCAATTTTTCTTCAACGATAGGAAGGTTCCTATCGTAGAGGTTCTAAGGAAGGTTCCTTAAACCTCAAAATCTATCAATCAATTTTTCTTCAACGATAGGAAGGTTCCTATCGCAGAGGTTCTAAGGAAGGTTCCTTAAACCTCAAAATCAATCAATCAATTTTTCTTCAACGATAGGAAGGTTCCTATCGTAGAGGTTCTAAGGAAGGTTCCTTAACCTCAAAATCTATCAATCAATTTTTCTTCAACGATAGGAAGGTTCCTATCGCAGAGGTTTTAAGGAAGGTTCCTTAAACCTCAAAATCAAATCAATCAATTTTTCTTCAACGATAGGAAGGTTCCTATCGCAGAGGTTCTAAGGTTCCTTAAGGTTCAATCAATTTTTCTTCAACGATAGGAAATCCTATCGCAGAGGTTCTAAGGAAGCTGTTCCTTAAACCTCAAAATCAATCAATCAATTTCTCTTCAACGATAGGAAGGTTCCTATCGTAGAGGTTCTAAGGAAGGTTCCTTAAACCTCAAAATCTATCAATCAATTTTTCTTCCACGATAGGAAGGTTCCTATCGCAGAGGTTCTAAGGAAGGTTCCTTAAACCTCAAAATCAATCAATCAATTTTTCTTCAACGATAGGAAGGTTCCTATCGCAGAGGTTCTAAGGAAGGTTCCTTAAACCTCAAAATCAATCAATCAATTTTTCTTCAACGATAGGAAGGTTCCTATCGCAGAGGTTCTAAGGAAGGTTCCTTAAACCTCAAAATCAATCAATCAATTTTTCTTCAACGATAGAAAGGTTCCTATCGCAGAGGTTCTAAGGAAGGTTCCTTAACCTCAAAAATCAATCAATTTTTCTTCAACGATAGGAAGGTTCCTATCGCAGAGGTTCTAAGGAAGGTTCCTTAAACCTCAAAATCAATCAATCAATTTCTCTTCAACGATAGGAAGGTTCCTATCGTAGAGGTTCTAAGGAAGGTTCCTTAAACCTCAAAATCTATCAATCAATTTTTCTTCAACGATAGGAAGGTTCCTATCGTAGAGGTTCTAAGGAAGGTTACTTAAACCTCAAAAATCAATCAATCAATTTTTCTTCAACGATAGGAAGGTTCCTATCGCAGAGGTTCTAAGGAAGGTTCCTTAACCTCAAAAATCAATCAATTTTTCTTCAACGATAGGAAGGTTCCTATCGCAGAGGTTCTAAGAAAGGTTCCTTAAACCTCAAAATCAATCAATCAATTTTTCTTCAACGATAGGAAGGTTCCTATCGTAGAGGTTCTAAGGAAGGTTCCTTAAACCTCAAAATCAATCAATCAATTTCTCTTCCACGATAGGAAGGTTCCTATCATAGAGGTTCTAAGGAAGGTTCCTTATCAAAAATCAATCAAAATCAATTTTTCTTCAACGATAGGAAGGTTCCTATCGCAGAGGTTCTAAGGAAGGTTCCTTAAACCTCAAAAATCAATCAATCAATTTTTCTTCAACGATAGGAAGGTTCCTATCGTAGAGGTTCTAAGGAAGGTTCCTTAAACCTAAAAAATCAATCAATCAATTTTTCTTCAACGATAGGAAGGTTCCTATCGCAGAGGTTCTAAGGAAGGTTCCTTAACCTCAAAATCAATCAATCAATTTTTCTTCAACGATAGGAAGGTTCCTATCGCAGAGGTTCTAAGGAAGGTTCCTTAAACGTCAAAATCAATCAATCAATTTCTCTTCCACGATAGGAAGGTTCCTATCGTAGAGGTTCTAAGGAAGGTTCCTTAAACCTCAAAATCTATCAATCAATTTTTCTTCAACGATAGGAAGGTTCCTATCGCAGAGGTTCTAAGGAAGGTTCCTTAACCTCAAAAATCAATCAATTTTTTTTCAACGATAGGAAAGTTCTTATCGTAAAGGTTCCAAGGAAGGTTTTTTAAACCTCAAAATCAATCAAATCAATTTTTCTTCAACGATAGGAGAGTTCCTATCGCAAAGGTTCTAAGGAAAGTTCCTTAACCTCAAAAAGGAGGAGGAAAAGGTTTTTTTCCTCAGGTTTGGGCAACGAGAAGGTTCTTAATGCCTAGCTAAGTCGGACGAAATTCGGTAATGGCTTTGCATGCGTCATGTCCCATGAAGCATGCAAAGGGGGGCAACTATTGACACCCAATTTCGTTCGACCGTCAAACATTAAAAATTTAAAAAAAATTACTTAATTAATTAATTAATTAAAAAATATTATTATTAGTTTAGGGGTGCATTTTGTTTTATAAGATTATCTTTAATATATATATATATATATATGTATGTATGTATAAAAAAATTTCTTATTAATTAACTAATTAATTAAAAATTAAAAATTAAAAAAAAAGAAAAAAAAAAAAAAGGGAAGAGGAGTACGTTTTCCACACCAACTCTCACCTGCCTCTGTCCTTATTCCCATTTTCTCCACCTGCTCTCAACTGCCTCACCTGCCCCTTTGATTTTTCTTCCTCCCCGACTTTTAATTCTCCCGAAGCTCACTCTCTCCCAGGGAGTGAGAAATCAACTCTCACCTCTCTCGCATAAGCTCTCATTCCCCTCAGCTAGAAAAGTCTCAGCTCTCTCTCTCTCCATTTCTCTAAGACCTCTCTCTCCCTAGCTGAGCTCTCTCTCTCTCTCGATTGGCCCTATACACACAACAGCTTTCTCTCTCCCTGGCTGGAGCTCTCTCTCTCTCCTCTCTTCCCTCTCGGTTTTAGTTTTTCTCTCCTCCCTCGCCCCACTGCTATTTCCTCCGCTGCTCTCCCCCCATCGCGTCACACCCTTTTTCCTCACCTCCGTCCACCACGCCTGTCTGCCGAATCACACCTCCAGCTGCCTCCAGCTGCCGACAGCCACCGCCAGCTTCGCCTTCGCCCGCCAGCCGGATCACCCTTGCGTCGCGCCACCAGCCACCCAGCTCCAGCGCCCCCTAGCCGTCGTCCTCTACCGCGCTCGCACGCCATCGGTCTCTCCTCCAGCACCACCCCCTGCCGCCGTGCCTCGCTCTCACCTCGTTCGTCGCCTACAGTCTCCCTCCGTACGTGCTCCGCCACGCCAGCTCCCTTGCCCAGCTGCTTTCTTCCTCCGACGTCAGAGAAAATCAGGAAGTGAAGATTGAAGACGAAACAGACGTGTTTTTACATTTTGACTGAGTCAAAGTTTTTATTTTTTGGGTAAAAATTCGCATTAAGTCCTTGGTTATCTTTATTTTATCCATCCAAGTTACTAACTTCATTTTATCTTGCAGATCAATCACTGACAGCATTGTTTTTGTTTATAGTTTGGTTTTCTTTTTTTTTTTAATTGCTCGTTTTATTATTTTGGACCATGAATTTGTTGGATAGTTAATATAAAATTGTATGTTTAGGTTAGATCAGATTTTTACTTATGTATTGATTTTAACTTTCCATAGTTAGCATAAGTTTAAAACTCATGTTTACATAACGCATCTAAAAGATCATATTTACGAAATTCGATTCTGAGCGAGTTTTAATGAAAACTTAAGGATGAATTTAGGACGGTAGTAAATTAGAAAATCCATATCCAGGTGGTTCGGTTAGAATCCATGGTTTGGATATTAATTGATATTATTTAAAGCAAATAAAACAAAACAAAAAAGTAAAATTAAATAACGAAACTCAGATCGCAAACCGACCCGTTGTCGACCCGGATCTGATTTGAAAGTCCATGATTTCGGCATAATTCTAATTTTGCCCCTAGATTTATTAGATTTGTCTAATTGAGACTCTAATGTTGTTTTGATTTGAAATTTAGTCACTGATTTACTTATTTTCTTTTGTGTTTTTTTTGTTTGTTCAGTTAATTAAAGGCATAAATTAACTTAGGAATTAACATTAAGCTTAATTATATGATTAGGTTAGATAGGTAATTTTAGTAAATAATTTGTCCTCGGATTTATTTGATCTGTTCATCTGAGACTTTAAGGTTGTTTTGATTTACAATTTGATCACTAATGTTTATTTTCTTTTATGTCTTTGTTTGTTCATTTGATTAAGAGCATGAATAAACTTAAAGAATTAATGTTAAGCATAATTATATGATTAGATTAGATAAATTTCTTTTTTTATAATTAATCTAAAATTAGTTTGACATAATCAAAAATCACACTTAGAAAAATTTTAGTCTGCGTAGACCAATCAATAATTAATTAAATAACTGCTAATAAATTAAATTTAAATTAAATTTCATATCCAAGTGGTCCGATAGGATCCATGATTTGGAAAGTAATAAATTTAAAAATTAATTCTTCATTAAATTCCACATCCAAGTGATTCGATAGGATTCGTGATTGTGGAAATTTTTTTTAAATTAATTAAAAATAATTAATAAAATTAAAAATTAAATTTTTCATTAATTTCCATATCGAAGTGGTCCGATAGGACCCGTGATTTGGAAAGTATATTTTTAATAAAAAAAATGAACAAAGATTAAGTTCATTAAAAATCTATATCCAAATAATTCACCAGAATTTATGATGGATTAATTAAAAATAATTAATAAATTTAAAAATTAAATTCCATATCGAAGTGATCCGATAGGATCCGTGATTTTGGAAAATATATTTTTAAATTAATTAAAAATAACTAATAAATTTAAAAATTAAAATTCATTAAATTTCATATCCAAGTGATAAAATAGGATCCGTGATTTTGGAAAATATTAAAGAAGAAACAAAAATTAAATTTTTATTAAATTCCGTATCCGAGTGGTTCGATAGAATCCACGGTTCGGAATCATCAAACTTATTATTAAAATTTTTATTAAAAATCAAGTATCAAAGATTTCAAATTCCATATCCGGCTGATTTGATAAGATTTATGGTTTGGAATTAAATTAAATCAAAATTCATTAAAATTATTATACTTAACCGAAGATCAGTTCAAGAAATTAATAGTTAGAAAAAGATAAAAAACTGAACCCATGGTACCGATCTCCAGGCGCTTTAATAGAGTTATTTTAGCGTAATCGACTCACGATCTTAGAATCTCTCGTAGACCATTTCAGGTATCCAATCGACCTAGGTAAACGGATTGGTGGCGACTCCATAAAATTTTCACGTTGCTACAACAAGGAAACCATAATTATATTGAACCAAAAGTAATCATAAACACAACATCATCCTAGTGTTCATCTGCTATAGGTATGAGCAAAGACATTAGTTCATAACACCAAAAGGAAAACGCAATAGAAACAAAGAGAAACAAAGAATCAAAGACTCCATCTCTAAATTCTTCTCCTCCAAGCATTCCTTGCTTTGATGTGAATTAATCGATGTTGATATTTGGAACTGCCTCTAGTAGCCTTCTACTGTGAAAACTAAACTCTAAATTATGTATTTTGTCCTTTTTTTTTTTTTCTATTCTACTGAAATAACTTGATAAAACCCTAACAATGCACATGGTTTGTTACATGGCCTTGTTCAAGGCCATGTTCCACCTCTAGATGTAAAAATCACGAACATGTAATAGCACAATTTGGATCATAGGCGTGACAATGAACACAGGTGTATTTGGTACTAACATAGGCATGTTGGAAACCATGTTTATCAATTTTTCCAAAACTTGTAATTCAGCTCCAAAACTTTTAGAAAATCCTTCCTAACCCAAATGATGTTGAAATAAAGCTTGAAATAAAATATAAACCGATTAAGCACTAAATCCTAATAAAAACACATCAAAAGATAAGCAATTATCAAAGAAAAGTGTATAGAAAACATGTATAAATATTAGCATATCATGAGCCTTTGGTGAGCTACCTACAAAACAAGGGCACAGAAGGGGAAAAAGTGGAGGAGGGAGTCCTTGGGATGTTTCTTAGGTGGAAGAGGGAGTCTCTAATGCTCAAGTCAGTCTTTTTAGTAGGTTTAGTAAGCTATAGATGATGATGAGCATCATGTACCTAGTATGGTTGGTGAAAGACCTTTTATATAGGGTTTCTTATGTTAATTTGGAGTATCCGTTGAGGTGGCTACGTATCCCCTATCCTAACAAGCACGCTGACATTGCAACCAACCATGAGATTTTGCATGTTTTCCCCAACTACCAATATGTAAGTGTTTCTAGTAGAAATAAGGTGGGCAGTTGCCCTAGTTGGATCCTTGGTGAGAGTTATCCTCGGATGACGACCAAGTTAGGGCATGCCTTATTAGAGTGATGTGCGAAAGTTATTTCCATCAGGTCCCCTGAGATTTCGATGAGCCTTTCCAAAAGGCACCATTGAGACCTTTAGAGATGTATCATCATCCAGATTTTATGTTACATATCTGAATTTATAGGGTTTATTATGTAATAGTAAGTTTAATATTTGTGTATGTATATAAGCCTTTATAATATTTGTAGATCCACCATTCTTTCTTTGTAATTATTGAGAAGCCCATTGATAGGTAAGGACAAAAAAACATATTAATGAAAGCGGATTAAATTATTTGAGCAAAATTTGAACACAGAAATAGTTATGAAGCTCATCCCGCTTGCCTGAACGTGAAGCATAAACTTTTTGACTTTTCTGGGCCAGGTTGCAGGCTCTATGTCTTTGAAATGGGTAGCACCAGCCAATGGCCACTAGCTCTATTCTCCAAGTTACTCTCAAACCACACAACATCAGCATGCAATTTCTTCCTTTTTTTCTTTTTAAGTTTAATTTACTAAAAAGGTGGAAAAGGATGATTCGAAACCAGTTTTCTTGCATTAAGTCAAGAAAAAGTCAATGAACCTTATCAGTATAATCTCATTGTGCTACAGTCCAAGAAAAAATATATATTGTTTCCATATTCAAAAACTAAAGCATAAAAATCCTGAGGAATGAATCTTGCATTTGTTCTTGAAAAGGAGAGTGGTGTCAACCCACGTCCAATCAAATACTAACATATAATTTCTTTTAAAGATTTTTTTAACTCTTTTACTACCTCCAATCTTTTTGTTTTCCCTTGAGTCAAAATGACATGTTTGGAAATAATTTTTTTTAATCAAGATTAGATTTTTGGATATAGAGATTAAACTACTAAAACTATAAAAGCACTACCGTTAAGTAATTTTTCCTAAATTTTTATATTAATCATTAATGCTGATGTAAGTGTTAATGTTGATGCCAACCAAATGGGACTCATATGTAGGAGTAAAGGTGTATGCTACACACTATAAATTATAGTATACCGTACTATGTATCATTACTGATTTTAAAAAATAAAATATTAAAATATTAGTTTAAGATGAAAAATATTAAATTTAATTTTTTATATATTTTTATATGTATTCTAATTATTATCATCTTAACTTTCCTAATATAAATAAAATATATTTATACACGGAATCTATTTTTGCTATATATTGCACACAATGCGCAGCTATTTTTTGTTAAAAAGTTTGCTCACAGGAGTGCTTACAATTACGTTAACTGGGTGAGAGACAAATATCACATGGAAGTTAAAATAAAATGACAAAAAATGAAAGGAAAAGTAAAAGAAAATAATTAAAACAATTTCCAAATTCCAATCATGTTAATGTTTACGAATTAAATTTTATTCCTAAAATAAAGCGAAGGAAATAACATTAGTATTTATGTTTAAATACATATATTTATTACATTTTTTTTATTATATATAAACACACACGCACGTACATATATATATGTATGTATATTTATGACATTAATGTTTACGATTTACAAATAAAATAGTAAAAATCCATTTCTACTGTGGTATATGCTGGTGATAGCCGAGGTACCGAGGTACCGATTACCCTCCGAACCCACAGGCTCGGAGAAAACACCAACCTCGGAAGGGAAATCACCTACCATGAAAGGAAGGGTGTTCGGCCTCCCGAAATCCAACCTCGGCATTTCTCCTTTCCTATAAACGACAGTGCCAACCTCGGGGGGACAAGTAAGCCATCCTCAGAAGTGAGGGTGCCTCCGAGAAAGGTTACCCTTGGGAAATATACCCTTGCGATGCTAAAGTGACCTCGGAAGACAAATTCCCCGAAGGGGTCTCCCCTACCAAAAGGGGACCTCGGGAGTACGACATAAGCATTTAAGGAGCCTCTGACACATCCCCGATAATCCTCCCCGGGCATGCCCTGACACGCCATTTGCAGAGACACTCTAGCACATCACTCTCGGGTTGACTAAACTCCTAGCCCAGAGGCCTATGTCCTGCTAGGAGTCCCTTGTTGCCCAAAAGACGTGGAACGCATCCCGCCGAACACGTGTCACGATCTGGGCCAGCCACACGAGAAGAACTATTACTATTCGCCCCTCTATAAATACTCGGTAATTATTCCAGGTAAAAAGAGGAGGACATTACTTGAGACAATATACTTCTTTGCTCTTTATCATCTCATTACCTCCAAAAATACTCACTTGGGCGTCGGAGGCTCCTCCTCGGAAAAACATTCCGAGGACCTCCTAACCCTTACTCTCTGTGATTTCCAGGTGATCCACGTAGAGCACTATTCTTTCGGACTCATTTGTACTATCAGAAGTTCCTGCCACAGCCACCATGACACACACTGGAGATGCTGAAGGGCATCACTTGGTGCCGTCTGTGGGAACCCTTTCCCATGTTGCCGTTGTAGAGACTCGGCGCTCAAAGGACAAAGGGATTCCTAAGTCCCCCTCTGCGCCTGAGGCTCAGCCGGCGACCGCTACGCCTGTAGCAGAGACTTCTATGCCGGAGGATGACCGTCCTGTAACGGTGACGATGGGTTTCCTATGAGATTTCCAATGCTCCATCATCGCCGAAATGACCCAACAGCTTGATCAGAGGTTACCCCAACCTCTTCTGGTCAGAAGGGCCTCGCCCCCCGCTGCTTGCCGGGAAAGGGGTTCGAGGTCCACCCACTGAAGTTCAGGGAGTGGGGACTCCCTTGATGCCTCCTCAACAGAAAACGAACCCATTGAAGTAAGGCCTACCAGGAGGGGAGCCCCAAAGGAGACTAGGGCCTCCTGCCAACAGAGCGCATCCCCCTACCGAAGGTCCCCGTCTCTTCCCCGCCGAAGTCGTTCCCCAAGGAGATGGAGGAATTCGCCATTACCGCCGAACACATGACAGCAGGGAGAGATCAACACAGCTATCCTTATGGAAAAAATCCTGGGAATACTGGAGAAGGTCGAGAGACAAATCTCCTAAAAACCAGTTTGGTCTAGATTGTCTGACTCTTACACCGGAGAAGAGTCACCCTTCGCACGCAAGGTAGTAGAGGCACCCATGCCCAGCGATTTCAGGGTACCTCGCCTAGAAACATACAACGGACGAAGTGACCTTTAGGCACACCTGACTAAGTACAAACGAAGCATGGTACTCCATGGCGCGGATGACGCTACGCTCTGTAAGTGCTTCGAAGTAACACTTTCGGGTCCAGCAACGGCGTGGTATAACTCTCTAGCCCACGGGAGCTTGCTAAGCTTCCATAAGCTATCCGCTGCCTTCACTCAGTAGTTCATCGGCAGCAGGCCCACGGCCAAAATGCTAGTACAAATGTTCAACATCGCTTAGCAAGGAGGGGAGACTATTCGCGATTACGTTGAGAGGTTTAACCGAGAAGTGCTGAGCGTGCCAGACTTTTGCCTAGAAATCCGCATCTTCGCGATGGTTAGAGGACTTCGGAAGGATTCCCAACTGTTTTATGAGTTTTCCAAAGACCCCCCAGAAACTCTGGGGGAGTTCTATAGAAGGGCCGAACAACACATGATGGCCGAAGAGCTCAGGATGGGAGGACCCAAAGGAGAACACCCTCGCGCCGAAGGGCCCAACCATCAGCCTCGACATCAGAATGACGGAGAAAGGCCAATGACATTCACCCCCTTGAACACCCCAAGGGCTAGCATCCTCATGGCGCTAGAAAGGCAAGGAACTACAGTCCCAAGACCAAATGCCATGATCGGAAAACAAAAGAAATATGAAGAAATTCTGTCAGTTTCACCGGGACCATGGCCATGACACTGAAGATTGCTTCCAGCTGAAGAAATATATTGAGTCCCTAATCAAACAGGGTTAACTCCGTCGGTACTTGCGTATGCCTTCACCAAAAGGAAGAAAGGAAGAGCAGAGAAGAAGGGACAACGAAGAGTATGACTCGGACAGACGTCGGGACAGAAGCCCTCGAAAGAACTTGCCACCATCAGCAGTGGTTATCCAAACCATCACCACTGGCATACCCTCAGCTGAGAGAAAAAGGAAGATAAGAGAGATCTCTGTAATGAAGTACGGGAACTCCCCAAGTAGACTCAGTTGTAGAGATGGGTCTACAGTAAAGTTCCCCCACGACGATCCACTCCTTGTCATGGCAAGGATAGGAAACTGGGACATCAAAGGGTACTCCTCGATGACGGCTCAAACACTGATGTCATCTTTTCCCATCTGCTGCCGAAGTTAGGCATTCCGAGGGGCGACCTCAGCCCAGTCAGCTCCCCCACCTTCGGAGTCGGACCCTCCAAACTTTCAGTCCTTGGGTACGTGGACCTGCCTTTGATGCTAAAAAGGGCTTCCCCCCATAACCAGGAAGAGTTAATGGCCTCCATCAAGACAAGATTTATTGTCATTGATGTACCATCGGCCTACAATGCTATCCTCGGAAGGCAGACTCAGGGCAACTTCCACAATCGCCCAGACATAAAGTACCTAACGGTCACCTTCGCCACAAAAAATGGAGACGCAGATATCTTCATTGACCAAGCCGAAGTTAGAAAGGTCTTCACAAGGGCCAGGCAAAGCCTAGCAAAGATCCAAGTGCAGACTTCGGCAAAATAGAAAACGGTCTCAAAGGGCGAGGAAACAATGGAGGGGAAAACTGAAAGCCTCGAAGAAGTAGAAATAGAGGATGTAGAGTTAATCCTTGGCCGAAACACCCGAATGGGGAAAAAACTGGCCGAGGACGACAAAACGAGGCTTGTATCCTTCTTATGTATGAACAAAGATCTATTTGCCTACTCGCCGAAAGATATGCCCGGCGTCAATCCCAACATAATCCACCACAATCTTAGAGTGCAACCAAACGCCAGACCAGTTCGGCAGAAAAAGTGAAGTCTATCGGCTCACAAGAATTCCTTTGTTAAAGCCGAAGTTAGTTGCCTCATTGAGGCCGGGGTAATAAGAGAAGTAGAATACCCCCGAATGGCTCAGCAACGTCGTCATCGCCACAAAAGAAGGAAGTGAAAAGCTCCGAATGTGCATTGACTTCCGAAATTTGAACGACGCTTGTCTAAAAGATTCTTACCCTCTAACAGCTATAGACCAACTGGTAGATGCAACCGCTGAATACGAGCTTCTTAGCTTCCTCGACGACTTTAGTGGATATCATCAAATTCGGATGAATCCCAAAGATGAAGAAAAAACAGCCTTCATCACGGATATAGGCACCTACTGCTACGTCAGAATGCCCTTCGGGCTGAAAAACGCGGGGGCTACCTATCAAAGGCTGATGAACAAGGCATTTGATTCTCAAATCAGGAGAAATATGGAAGTATATGTTGATGATATGATAGTCAAGAGCAAAATGCATGGTAATCATATCACTGACCTTGCCGAAACCTTCCAACGACTTCGGGAGTACGGCATACGTCTCAATCCCGAAAAATGTGTGTTCGGGGTAAGTGCAGGAAAGTTTCTCGGGATTATGGTATCAGAAAGGGGAATAGACGCCAACCCTGAAAAAGTCAAAGCGCTGCTGAATTTCCGAACACCCACATCCATTAAAGATATACAAAGGCTTACCGGAAGAATCACTTCCCTTAGCAGATTCATCTCCAGGTACGGCGACCAATGTAGACCATTCTTCAAAGTACTCACTAAAGCCCCCAAAGGTGAGGACAGCTCTGTAACCCAGGAGCATCCATGGAACTCCGAATGCCAGAAAGCTTGGGACGAGCTTAAAAACTATCTGACCAAATTGCCAACACTTCGGCAACCCCAGGAAGGAGAACCCCTCATCATTTATCTAGCAGTAACCGAAAAAGCGGTGAGTTCGGTCCTAGTAAAAGAAGAAGCTGGGAGGCAGTGGCCAGTATACTATGTAAGCAAGTCCCTACATGGAGCCGAGATCAGGTACCCATTACTCCAAAAAGCCATTTACGCCTTAGTACTCGCAGGCAGAAGATTGCGACCTTATTTCCAAGGACACACTATTACCGTCTGAAGTAACCTGCCTCTACGCGATGTAATGAAAAGAGTAGAGCATTCGGGAAGATTATCAAAATGGTGTATTGAACTCGGAGAATACAACATTACTTACGAGCCAAGAAGGGCAATAAAAGCCCAGGCACTGGCAGACTTCATTGTCGAAATTCCAGAAATAGAGAATGCCAGAACCACTGAGGAAGACCGAACAACGGTCAACCTAGAATGAAAGCTTTTTGTCGATGGAGCATCAGGCGCAGGACACCAGGGCGCTGGAATAGTCCTTCGAGGACCCGGAGGCATGGAAGCTACTAAGGCAATCAAATTCGGTTTTGATGTTACCAATAACATCGCCGAATATGAGGCCCTTATAGCAGGACTAAAACTAGCCAGAAAAGTCGGCATAAAAGGCCTCATGGCCCACAGTGACTCACAACTGGTAGTTCGGCACACGATAGGGGAATACGCGGCAAATGATCCAACCTTGGCAAAATATTAGGATCTCGTCAAAAAACTCATTGGAGAGTTTGATTCGGTACAGATCAAAAACGTACCCCGAAGTGATAACGCTCAGGCTGATTCCTTAGCCAAATCCAAGGAACCCACTGAGGTGATGAAGCAACCTAGCACAAAACTGATGTGCATAGCAGCTTCGGGGGAAGGATGGCGAGATCCCATCAGGAAGTATCTAGCAACTACAGAACTCCCTAAGGATCCTAAAGAGGCCGCAAAAGTAAGAAAGCGCTCGGGAAGATACTTCCTCATTGGAGAAGAGCTATACAAACAAGGGTATGCGAGCCCCCTGCAAAAATGTATAGGTGAAGATGATGTCAGGACAATACTTGAAGAAGTCCACGAAGGGGCGTGTGGCTCCCATATAGGAACAGACACCCTTGCTGGGGTACTACTCCGCCAAGAATACTTTTGGCCCACCTTGAGGAAAGACGCAAGGCAGTTTGTCCGAAGATGTGACAACTACCAAAGGCACGCCAACATCCAAAAGTTACCTTCGGAGAGGATAAACTCAGTAGATTATCCTTGTCCCTTTGCCGTGTGGGGCATTGACCTCATTGGACCTTTTCCAAACGCTCCCGGTGGGGTAAGGTTCTACATAGTCGCGGTGGACTACTTTACTAAGTGGATAGAAGCATAGCCACTGGCATCAATCTCAGCAAAGGATGCTCAAAAGTTTGTATGGAAGAACATCATATGTCGATTTGGCATACCAAGGGTAATAGTGGCCGACAATGGAACCCAGTTTACGGAAAGAGGATTTCAGGAATTTGTGACCGACCTCGACATAAAAATGCATTTCGCCCTAATAGCCTACCCCCAAAGTAATGGGCAGGTCGAAGTATCCAACAGGACAATAAAAGATGGCTTGAAGAAAAGATTAAATGAGGCAAAAGGGAAATGGCCAGGAGAGCTCCCAAGTGTGCTGTGGAGCTGCCGAACGACTCCCCGAAGAGCTACGGGAGAAACTCCTTTCTCGCTCGTGTATGGGACGGAGGCCATTATTCCCATCAAGGTCATACAACCTTCGGTAAGAATACAAGTATTCGACGAAGGAGGAAATAATCTCGGCTTGAGGACAAAACTAGACCTCGCCGAGGAACATCGCGAAATGGCCGAACTAAGGAGAAAGGCTTTCCAACAAAGAATAGCTCACGTAGCTAACATACATGTACGGAGAAAAGAAATCAAAAAAGGAGACCTCGCTCTCCGAAAGGCCAAATTTGAGCCACGAAAGCCGTCAGAAGGGGTACTTCGGGCAAACTGGAGTGGACCTTATTTGGTCCTCGACGAGGTCCGCCCAGGGGTCTACAAACTAAGCGATACCGAGGGGGTAGAGCTGAAAAATACTTGGCATTCAGACTCTCTGAAAAAATTCTATACTTAGACATTTTTTTAGAAAAAGCTTGTAACTATTCCTCCCCGAAGTCGTCAATGAAAGTACACGCTGAATATGGCTGCATTACTAGGAAGAAGTTCCTTAATAGTTCTATTTTTGGAACTAACTCATTGGTGGAGTCTAAAAACTCGGCAGGATGAGGGAAAAGTCTAAAAAGACTATCTCCGAAGAACATAGGCACGAGCGTTCACCAAAGATGCATACTTAGGGTTGCACTAACTTCTGATGACTCATATTCGGAAGAAAGAATGGAGATTGGAGGAAAAAATCTTCATTAAAAATTCTAAGGTGAAAACGTACAAGCAAACAGGAACACAAGAAAGTAAGAAGAAGCCTATGACTGAGCAGGGGCATCCGATGCCTCTCCAACATCATCATCATCATCATTTGGCCCAGTCGGAGGCACAGGCCCGGTTGGATGAAGATTGAGAAAATCTAGCTTTGACCATGCCGACCTGGGCTCCTCAGGAAAGTCCAGAGCAGACAGGTAGGAGAGGTCGAGCTCAGGGTGCCAAGCAAGGACTTGGTGGTGCGCCAAGCAGAATCCGTCTTGATAAACCACCTTCGCCATTTGCTCAGACTTGTCCTTCTCGACACTAAGAGCATCCAGTTCGGTCTTAAGCTTGGCGATCTTCTCCTTCAGCTTCTTCTTTCTCTTGCTCTTGGCCCCCTTCTTCAGAGGTTCAACCTTAGCCTTGAGCTCGGCATTCAAAGCGAGCGCCTTCGTCAGGTTCTTGCCATCTTGAGCGTTCGCCTTCCGAAGGGCCTCGTTCTCTGAAGAAAGAACGGAACACTTTGAGCCGAGGTCCTCGACCTTGGCTGAAAAATCAAGAAGAAGTTCCTGTTTGCTCGCCGCGAGCTCGGCCCGAAGGTTCACCGCGTCCTCCTTCACAATCTTGAGCTCATCATATTTGAGGACATGTCTAGCACAAAACTCCTTCATTTTGCTCAAAGAATCTTCGGACCGAGAGCGGGCCTCCGTTTGCTTCAATGCCCAGGTGCGGAAGTACCTACTGTATGCCAAAAGCTGCAAAAAAGGAGGCCCCGAATGGGCATCAAAAGAATGATGGAAACTTAGAAGGAAAATCTCTCTAAGTAAAGGGAAAGGAGAGAACTACCTGAGCGGTGTGCTCAGTCATCCTCGCTGCGAGGATCTCCTCGTTGGGACATTTGGTGATGAGTGACTGAAAGGTGGCATTTGTCATCAACCCCGTCGCCATTTTGGGGAGCCATCAACTGGCTATCCTCAGAGAACAAGTTCATGTCCTCTGTGAACGTCTAGAAAGGCTCCCTCGGCACCTTGTCGTGAGGGATCCGCTTGTCCCAAAGAGCCCTTCATCGGGCGTGGGCATCCATCCAGGGCGCCGCAGACATGTCCTCTGCAAGTTTACGCCGAAGTTCCGTCAGTACGTCACCCCTTAGCCATTCATCCAAAAAATCGTAGATGCGAAAAATACTAAAGTTTGCAGGAGAATGGCAAAAGAACCAACCTGGTAGAACTTCGGCGACATCATCTTCAGACCCGCCCTCCCGGACTTCGTCGGGAATGTTCTTCCCCTTCCTTCCTCTGCTCACTCCCAGATCCTGAGCAGGTCTTTGTTCGGAAGGAGGCTCGGCGGGAAGAATGGGGCTCAGTGTTGCCCCGAGAAGGGTAGCGTCCGAAAGAAGGTCTGCCGGCGTCGAAGGAAGAGCAGGAGATTGATCCTGCACCTCCACAACGACTTCGGGAGGGGGAGGAGTAACAGCCCTAGCCTTCTTGGCTCTAGAAGGCCCGCTGCTGCTTGTCTTCTTCCTCTTAGCAGGTGCCTTCTTGTGCGTCTGCTCCTCCCTTTTGGCCTGCCCGAGGAAGAGCGACTTGTAAAAATCAGCAGATTGATCGCCCATCTCTACAAAAAGAACAAGTATCAGCATAAGTCCAAAAGGAAAAAAGGTATCAAAACCAGGAAAGAGACTTATTCTCTGCAAAATACTCATATGTGATCTCGCCCCGAAGGAGCATGATTATCCAAGCCTTTTTTCCCGGAAGAACGGGCACGGGCATCCCGGTATCACTCTTGTGCGCGTTCACTACTCCCATCTCCCGAAGGACCTCCTCGGTCATGAGTTCCCACTTGATGGGAAAAGGGTAAAATGAATGCGGATGGACCTCGGGGTCCTAGTCTGCCACGGCCCGGATGAGCCTATCAAATTGATCAAACTCAACAGCTAGCTCCGAAGTCAGGAGTTTCCGGGGGTCAACGACGTCCATCTTCAGGGTCCCCGAAGCCCATCTGGTGGGGACGTGATGCCAAAGCTCGGGGACCGGCAGGAAGAAAAACTTCTTCTGCCACCCCCGCCAGATGTCCTTGTTGTCGAAGGTGAAGGTAAACTTTTTGCTCCCGGACCCTCAGGGAAGCAGGAAATAAAAGCCGCCCTTTGGGACCGAGTGGAGTTTGTAGTACTGCATGAAGAAAAGAAAGTGGGGCTTTATCTTAAACACCCCATACATGCAGAGAAAAGAATTAAAGTAGGAGTAAGAATTTAGGGGAAGTTGGTTCACGGTGATCCCATGGAATTTGCAAAATTCACAGATTACGCGGTGAGGAGGGTACCGAAGATCGGCTTTTAATTGAGCTCGGTAAACAGTAACCTCATGCAAATTTGACATAAAGCCGTAGGTGCCCGGGATGGGCAACCTCGGGACGAGATAAGAAGGAAGGTAATACTTGGCCATCCACTTCCTCACCTTCTCCGGAGTGGTAGTACAAGGATGACATTTGAGAGGAAGAAAACTCTCGGGGAGAAGTCGGACAGTTAGCAACGGGGTCGGATTCAACGGGGTCAAATATGACATTTTTTACAAAAGAAAAAGGACGACTCCGGAAAGGGTAAGGAAACAAAGAGACTTCGGAAAAACGACCTCGAAAGAGAGAAGAGAAAAGAATTACAGAAGGGAGCACCCACCAAAGGTTTTGCCGAAAATCGAAATTACTGAACGCCGCAGTGAAAATTGCCGAAAATCCTCCGCCGCTGGAAAGAAGGAGAAAGGCAAGAAAAGGCTTTAGAGCAGATGAGAGCAAAAGTAGAGAGTGAGGCAAAGAATGATGCGAAAGGTGCTTATATAGACCGAAGGAGGTAAGCGAAACGTCGTCATTATTATCCCTTGAAAGCGTAACGGCCTCATTATTACTTCTCAAAAGATGAAGAGAGGCCATCAGCATGGCTAGCGTAACTATTCCGCCATCCATTAGCGGTCATGTGTCATCCAATGCGAAGAACTAGGGCACGCCCCTCTGACATCGCGAAAACCCAGGCACGCTTATCCATAACTGACACGTTTGACCAAAGGATGCGACGGTTCACAAACCTACAGTAGAAAAAGCAGAAGCAAAAGCTGCACGCGCCCCAAGGTCACAGAAAGAACTATAGAAGGGTATCTCGGCTATAAAAGAACGCCTTCTGAAGAAAAACAACTTCTTGAGTAGAGCTCCAACCACGAGTTCGATAAAGAAGCCTTCCCAAAAGCATAAAGCCGAAGTCTCCGCTTCGACTTCCCAGGAGGGGGCATGTGATAGCCGAGGTACCGATCACCCTCCGAACCTACAGGCTCGGAGAAAACACCAACCTCGGAAGGGAAATCACCTACGACGAAAGGAAGGGTGTTCGGCCTCCCGAAATCCAGCCTCGACATTTCTCCATTCCTAGAAACGACAGTGCCAACCTCAGGGGGACGAGTAAGCCATCCTCGGAAGTGAAGGTGCCTCCGAGAAAGGTTACCCTCGGGAAATATACCCTTGCGATGCTAAAGCAACCTCGGAAGACAAATTCCCCGAAGGGGTCTCCCCTACCAAAAGGGGACCTTAAGAGTACGACATAAGCATTTAAGGAGCCTCTAACACATCCCCGATAATTTGCCACGGGCATGCCCTAACACGACATTTGCAGGGACACTCTAGCACGTCACTCTCGGGTTGACTAGACTCCTAGCCTAGAGGTCCATGTCCTGCTAGGAGTCCCCTGTTGCCCAAAAGACGAGGAACGCATCCCGCCGAACACATGTCATGATCTGGGCCGACCACACGAGAAGAACTATTACTATTCGCCCCTCTATAAGTACTCGATAATTATTCCAGGTAAAAAGAGGAGGACATTACTTGAGACAATATACTTCTTTGCTCTTTATCATCTCATTACCTCCAAAAATACTCACTTGGGCGTCGGAGGTTCCTCCCCGGAAAAACATTCCGGGGACCTCCTAACCCTTACTCTCTGTGATTTCCAGGTGATCCACGTAGAGCACTATTCTTTCAGACTCATTTGTACTATCAGAAGTTCCTGCCATAGTCACCATGACACACACTGGAGATGCTGAAGGGCATCACTTGGCATACTGTAGCATACCAAAATAAATTAAAAAATAATTTGAAAAATGCAGCACTATGTATAATACTTGAGCAAATTAATAAAATATAAATATGTATACTTTATGTCGGCAATACGCAACATACTGCATTTTATCGTGAAACTGAAGACTATGGGTAGATCATGCTCATCCTGGAGCTGATCCAGACTATCAAATGGAGGCCCAGTGAGACAAGGAAGCCCCATGTGGGCTGCACTCTAATGCCGGCCTCTTTCCAGTTCACTCGGTATTTGCATCCATTTTATATACTTTCTCTCTCCCATTTTTTTTATTTCATTTAATTTTTTTAATTAATTTAACTTAAATTTATTTATATTATTATTTATTAAAAAAATTAAGAAAATATATTTAAAAACTATATATTTTAATTTATCATTCATATATAAAGGGTTTTCATTTATATGTTAAAATATTGAAAATAAAAAATTATAAATTAATTGCTAAAAAGTAAATTGTATAAAAAATTTAGGATAGAGGGAGTATATTTTACTTAAATTTAAACTGATAACTAATTTATTTTAAAATTATGTTCAATTTGCATAATTTTTTTTATCTTTAACATTTCATAAACAACAAAATTTTCTTTCCTTCTTTTTGAGAAGATCATAACCACATTTTACGCATGCATAAAACGTAAAAGAAAATTTTAATAACCCAATCCATTAAAGGACATATTTCCCAAAACCTTGCTTCAACCACTATATTATTTTACATGTATATCCTTTCAGCACATATAAACCACATCACAACCAACAACCTACTGAAAAACTAAACAAACTTATCAACCTTTCAACTTCCTAAAGGTCCTATATATAATATCCTAAATCCCTCTCCTAAATAATGATATAAAATCCATGCTTTAGTTACAAAAATCTCTACCATCATACATCTTATGACACTATAAAAAGAAATTAATTGATATGCTCAAAACTCCCTATTTTCAAAACATATATATTTTTTAATTCCAATTCAACAACTGCGTTCATTACAGAGTTTATTTTATGATTAATGTTTGAGTTTTAGATAACTTATCAAATTGTAGAGATGAAACTATTAAATTTAAAAGTTACATTTGGTAACTTTTTAAAATTTTAACACTAATTGCCAGCATTAATGTAACACGGGCCTAGGCTAGAAAATAGGGACAAAAAAGAGAAGGAAAGTGACTCTTTCTAGTTCTGATGTTGATCAGCTGAAGCTGAAACGGATTGAGCAGGACCATATTGGCCATCATCCCAATCTCCCCTTGGAATTTCATGGTGGTTGTTTGGATTTGGATCTTCATCAAGAGCCTTAAACTCTTCAACCTCAGAATTATTTTCCTTCATCATCCCTCCCTCTTCCTTTCCATGGAAAAATTCCCCTCCCATCAACATCCTTCTGCATCCAGCTGCAGAAGAACATTTTTGGGGCGATCCGAACAACAGAAAAGACAAAAAGAAGAACAAGGTTAACTTCATAGTAACCCACTACAAAAAAATGAGTTTTTTTTGTTTTGGAGGTTTTGAGACTTAATTGCTTGTGGATGGAGGGGCTTTATAGAGAGCAAAGGAGACAGAGCAGGTTGTAGAGCACTGAAAATATCTCTTTTTAAAATTAAGCACTTTGGAAATTGTAATCAAACTGAAAGTGATGCATTAAATTGTTTTTGCGTTTGGCAAGTTGCCGATATTTTTTGCTTTGGGAGGGAAGATATGATTCAGGCACTCAGCACACTGGAATCCCAAAACAAGTGAGCAGCACATAGGCACAAAAAAGGTGCCACTTGGTGGCCTTTTTCAAGGTGGTCATAATTAATTAAAACAATTATTACAAATGGAAGCATCTGGTAAAAAGTGCCACATGTAAAACAGTCGCTTGCTGCAGTGACTAAGACCGCTTCAAAAAGCATCAGCTTGATCAAATAAAAACTGTTGTTTTGAAACTAAAGTTTTGAGATCAATCCTAAGGATTAAAAGGCTAAAGAGAAATATATATTGTAGTATCGCTCAAATAAACTCATTAACCACCAAAAAACAAAAAACAAAAACAAAACAAAACGGAAGAACCCAGGTAGAGTAGTCCTAGTAGAGATCTTTAACTTCCGATGCTGTTGGGTTGGGTTGGATTCTGTTGGGTGTAACGTGAACCAGCCCGTCACTGCTGTTTTTTTTTTTTTTTTTCATTTTTTGTTCATCCTCCCACTGTTGCCAATCAGCTAAAATCAGTCTGTTTATCATATCAGTGAGTGATATTGATATTTTTCGCTTAATCAATTCAGTGCCATCATGGCACGTAGACATTGCAATCCCAGTTACTTGTTTCTTTTTGTTCATTATCCACTTGTTGCTTTTACACCAATTCAAAATGTCAAATTTCAAGTTTTAAAATAAAATGGGATAAATTATATTTTCACCTAATGATCTTAAACTTCTTCAAGCGATTTTTGGTGATCAGAAACATCTTTAAAACATATAGAGTCATGCATTTAAGAGAAATGGGTAAATGTTTACTCTTTAGAAACTAGAAAATACCCAAACCAAAATTTAATACTATCTCAATCTTACAAAACTTGGCACATTTACTATTTATAACAATTAATTCATAATTGTCTTTCTTTTAAAATTTTTTATAGAAATATAAACTTTTTATATAAAAATAATACCTTAAAACCTCTACTTTATAAATATAATTTTTAAGAATTTTTGAATATAAATTAATATAAATATATTTAAATTAAACTTTAATAAAAAAATACCGACTTTTATGAAACCGGCGAAGTAGTATCTTTTTGTGGAAAAGTGGTGAAAGCAAAACCCCCGATATCCACCTAAGTTGCCTTTTACACTTTTCAACGTAAAAACAATTACAGGTTTCTTAAAAGATCCCTGGAAAATCAAAATCTAAATTTGATCATTAAGATTTATAATTGAGTGGAACTCGATAGTGAAAACTCTTGCAATTGAGATAAGGTTCAATTCAATCTAATTGTTGGAACCAAACTTTCATCTCAACTTGGCTTACAAATTTGCTACAGAATCAACAAATTGAGCCAATCGTGACCTAAGCTCCCTCAGTAGTAGGAATTTTTTAACCTAAACCCGGTAGGCTCTTATAACTTGTTTCAACCCATGCCGCGCCCATAACAGAATGCAGTACTCTTTTGTTTTGTTTCCAACAATGTATTAGCATTTATTTAGGATATAATTATTCTCCATTTTATAAAACTGAGCCCCGTATATAGCCCGTGGGTTTTTTGAGGCCAAGACTTCTTTAATGGCATGTGGCTAACACCAAATATTGTGAAAATAAAAATTTTGCTAAATCTATAATTTGGAAATGTTGGACTCCTGAGTATGATTTCTCCGCAACCCCATTTGACACTTACCTTAATTTAAAACAAGATTATAGAGAAATGGGAATTCAGAAGATCCGTCACAGTGGCGGAGGGCTTGCCCTTCCTACGTGTTGAGGTTTGAGCTATGGGCATGGATGAAAATACTGTTCATGAGAACATAAACTAATCCCTCACAAAGTATGCCTTTAAATTTCACAAGGCTTATAACCAAATAATATACTACATTATAATAGTTTATTTGCTAATACATGTGTATTTTCCAAAGTTGAGTAGGGGCATTTCCCCTCCTGGCACGTCTATGGCCGTTGCCTTGGTTGGAGCAGCAGTTGAACCAATGAGAAAGTTCAAAGCTTTAAATGGGTCGATTAAAGAGCAGATTGTGAAATATGTAAGACTTCTTGGGCGGTGCTCTGAATGTAACAAGTGGGGGGCATGAAACTAAACTTTCAACAGGAGACCTGGAAGCTCTAACTGTATGAGATGCAAAAGTAAGACAAAGCAATTGTGCATTCCTTCATGAACATTGTGGCTTCCACGAATAAAGCTCACAAACCAAATGAGGCTAAACAACCATTAGCTACCGGTAAAACTAGTATGGTGTAACTCATTTTTGCTAGTGTTGGCAGAAATTGTCAGGCAGGCCTCAGAGTATGAATGAATGCTAGAAATGGGGTTGTTCATCATCCTACTTTGAACCATATGTCCAAAACAGTTTAAAACTGTTGATATATTTCAACATAGGGATGAACAGATATATGGAAAAAAGAAAGAGAGTTATCACCATCAGAAGAACCAAGGATGGTTATGTCTTTTACTCGGCTGCTGGCATCAGCGAAAACATATAATTACCAAGAAACGGATCTACCATCTCACCAGCTCCGTAAATGCAGAAGAGCAAGAAGCAGGACCACCACGTGTCTGCCTCGTGTTGTATGAATTGCATTTTAAGCACTTGTGGGCCACAATATGAAAGTTCACCTCTGTGGTTTCTCCACAATCATTGCATAATATCCAAACCTGGAAAATGTCCAATATGTGAAGGGAAATAGGCTTAACATATTATGAAGTCAAAGCTGTGAAAAATTTAAGCACATGAATCACTATCACGCACCTGCTTGTTCTGATATATCTCTGGCATTGGCGTCAAAGCAACCTGTACATTTTCATCACCGGAAGAATCATTTTACTTATATGACAATCTAAAGATTAAAAGATGCCTGCACAACTTTATCATGTGCAAATTGATCCATGCACAATAAGTTACGTACCTCCTGATCCAGTTTCTTCCAAACCTGGGACATGTCGTGATATGACTTGGAGCAAACCGGGCAAGAATACCTGCAAGAACATTATTAACACCAAACCCAGCTGTCCCAAAACAATAGAAAAGGCAAAAGCAGAAATTCTTCACAATTAACCAATAGTAAGAACAGATGCATTTTTCGCATGGAAAAACTTACTGAAAATGTTGCTCCATCCCTTTCACGCACTCTAAATGTATAGTGTGTCCACAAGGCAATACAGTGATGTCCTTTGTCGTCTCAAACAAAAACTGGCCAGTAAAATTGACATAATCAGCATTTGGATTGTTAGAAAGTCACGTAAATGGCAAACTTTTGTCCCTCTGGAGTTAAAAGGTTACCTCGAAGCAAACAGGACAATTGTGGTGCATGGCTCTTTCTATGCAGTAGTGTGAATCTTTTATCTCTATTGAATAGCAACATCCTACAGCAAGTTGTAGAAAAACAATGCAACTTAAAGAATAAACCAAGAACTCAAAATGCTTTCCGTACAAAGTCTAAATTTATGTCTTACCACATTTATTACAATGGAAAAAGTTCTCCTCCCCCCCAATTCTGCATTCATAACCAAAGGTTAACAAACATATCAAAATGACAACATGACAACATGTAAAACATTGAACCAAGAGAAGAAATTAACAAAACAGAACAAATAGTAACAGAAGGAACCAGGTACTTACCTACATATACCACATTCATTACAATGGTACTGATCCTTTGAGACCTAGCAGATCAGAATACTTTCACCATTGAGCAGAAATATCCATTAACCAAAATTATTACAATATTGAACTGGAAAATTGGCTTACATCGTCATCAAAAAACTTGCACTTGGAGCAGAAATATTTGCCCATACAGACTCCACAGTTTGTGCAGTTCTGCTGAACCTGGTATTACAAGAAACATTGAATTCTTTGACTAATAGTGCCAAAATGATTGAGCTCCATAAGGTCAATGCTAGGAACAAGCGTTGAAGCAACTTACATCTTGTTCTGTGTCGCACAGCAAACAGATGACCTGACTCGTAAAATTAAAAAACATCAGAGGCACAGCATTAGTAACCATAAGTTGAGATTGCAAATATACCTTAACACCCTTAGAGTACATCAATGCTTCACATCGGGAAAATCGGAACTTTCTCATAGTTGAGTAATATTAACCCTCTTTACAAAAAATTTACACCAGACAAAGTGATTTAGAAAAGGGTAACCAGGCACTTCTGCCTCCTAACAAATGAAAGTGAACGTCAAGCATTAAATTCCAAGAAAGACAACAAAAAATCCATAGAAATTCCATCCTTCCCAAACTCAAGCCATCACTTATCAGCCACCATCTTAAAGAAAGGAAAAGAAACATATAAATCAGACCTTCTTCAGATCATGGCGAGGAACATCATGCCGATGAAGAGGATCAACTTCAATAGCATTCTGTTGGTGGGAAAATCAAGAGTTCCGCGTCAGATTCTTATGCATATAGAGAATTCAACAAACAAGAAGAACACCCACCTTCGATTCGTTATGGCAATGCCTGCAACCAAATATCTCATCGCAGCAAGGAGCCCTGATCTTGCATCTTCTTCTATAGTGCGAGCACCTTCAAATACCCAGAAAGCAGAAATTAACAAACCCCAAATTAAAAAAAAAAAGAGAGAAAATGAATAGATCGTGAAAAGGGAAAACAATATGTACCCGAAATCTCCATATCCCCGATCCATGACTGAAACATCTCCAACTGAAGAAGTGGACATGTTTCACTGGAGACAGATCGAATTAATTCAACAACTATTTCCAAACCGAATAAAGGTAGACCCAACCTGATTCGAAACGGGGAAAGCAATAGCCGTTTCCGGCGAGCCGGTCAAGCTCGTCCTCCTCGCCGGCGGGTGAAGGAGGAGAAACAGAAGGGAAAAATATCTGAAGGACAGACGTGACTTCATATAATTCTTCTACGAAGTGACTACGAAGTGACGCGATGACGTTTGTATCGGCCGACGCGGCCGCCACTCATGATTGGTGTCAAGAAAAAGATAATCTAAAAAAGTAGGAAAAAATGTCAAATTTGACACTAAAGTTTGGGGTTGGGAGGAAATATGCTATTATAGTTTTGTTTGAGCCAAATCTCCCACTAATGTTTTAAAATGGGTCAGATATGCCACTGAAGTTTCAAATTAAGAGTGAATACACTACTAGCAGTGAAAAATCTCAGGGAAAACGTTAAAAAGCCAACAAAAAAATGTTAAAAATAACAATTTTTAAAATTTTAGAGTGATAATACAAGTTTTAAGAAACTTTAAAGACTTTTTTGTAATTAAACTCTCTTTCTCACAAGAATACCAGTGAGGATTTGAATACTAGTAAAGAGATTAGATGACAGAGATAGAGGGAGGGCGGCAAAAACAATAACAGGGCTGAAGCGCTAATGACAGAGGTCAGAACCTCTTTTAGTAAAAATCTCAAAGGTCTTGATATTTTTTCGAAAGATGCATAATAACCCCAAGATTTCAAAACTTGCTATTTTTACCATTTTTCGTTATTTTTTTAAACGACAGTGACATATTCGGCCCATTTTAAAATATTAGTGGGAGATTGGGTAAAAAAAAAAATTATAGTGGCATATTCGCTCCCTACCTAAAATATTAGTGGCAAATTGATATTTCTACCCTTAGTTTTTTTACAGAAATATCAAATTTACCATTAATATTTTCGATCGAGAAAAGATATGCTACTATATTTTTTTTGGCCTAATCTCCAACATTATCGTAATATGGACCAAATATAATACTGAAGTTTCAAATTAAAGTGGATATACCATTGACCTTTAAAATGCTAACAAAAAACATTAAAAAGCTAATGAAAAATGTTAAAAATAACAAGTTTTTAAAATTTTAGGGTGATAGTGCAAGTTTTGACAAACTTCAAAGACTTTTTGTAACTAGACTCTCTCTCTCTCTTGAATGTCGGTTAGGAGATTAGAGTGTAGAGATAGATGAAGAGTGGCGTCAGAGCTGGAGCACTAGTGACAAAGGCAGTGACAAGGCTGAAACACTGATGACCGATATTAGACTCTCTTTTAGCAAAAATCTCAAAAGTCCTAATATTTTTTTAAAGATACATAATAATCCTAAGATTTCAAAATCTACAATTTTACTATTTTCTATTATTTTCTAACCAGCAGTGGCATATTTAGCTCATTTTAAAACATTAGTAGGAGATTGAGCAAAAAAAACAAAACTATAGTGACATATTTGTTTCCTACCCAAAACATTTGTGACAAATTTGATATTTCTACCAAAACTAAAATAATAACACACGCGAAAAAAAGATAAAGTTGAAGGCCGTTCTGACAAACTGGTTCTGGGGTTGGCTGACTATTTTTTGGATATAAAATATGAAATTTCAAAAAAATGCATTAGAATTTATAAAATGGTTTCATTATTTAATTATTTGATTTAACGTGGAGATTAATAGAGTAAAAAAAAGTTTATACATTCTTTTTTACTTCTATGCTTAACATTTTGTACATAAACAGAAAAAAATAATAAAAAAGAATTATTATTTATTTTTGGTAAAACACAAAGGACTTTATGAAAAGAATGATGGGTGAGTTCATGCATGAAGTAAGGGGAATGGCTAGTGGACGAAACAAAAAGATTAGTGCATTGGAAGAGGAGATGAAGACAATGCAAGCTAATACCCAAGCTTCAATAAAAGGTTTGGAGGCACAAATGGGCCAATTAGCCACCTCCATGAGACAGCTCGAAAAGGGAAAGTTTATACCAAGTAATTCGGATATTAATCTAAGGGAGTCTTGTCAAGCTATAACTTTAAGAAGTGGAAGGAATATAGTGACACAACTCAAGGAGCCACCTACTCAAGAAGTGTATCCTCCTTAAGGACCCATCCTCCTGGAAAATGTTGAAGATGTTTAAGTGTTGCCACCAAGTGGTAAGGAAGCTCGTTCAAAGGTTGAGGGAAGGAATGTGTCAATTCAAGAAGATGCACTGAAGCACGCTCCTACTCTTCCATATCCCCAAAGGTTCAAGCCCAAGAAGAAAGAAACTCAATTTAAGAAGTTTCTTGAAATATTAAAAAAGTTGGAGATTAACATTCCTTTCTTGGAAATGATAAATCAAATGCCTTCATATGCCAAGTTCCTCAAAGACTTGATTACTAAAAATATGAAGTTCCTTGATAATTAGCTCATTTTGGTGAAGGAAGAAGCAAGTGCCATCATTCAGTGAAAGATGCCTAAAAAACTCAAAGGCCTAGGGAATTTCACTATTCCTTTGGACATTAGGTCTTTCATTGTGACAAGGCTTTATGTGATCTTGGAGCTAGCATTAACTTAATGCCATTGTCTATTTGTAGGAATCTTGGGCTTGGATAGGTGAAGCCTTTATTGATTTGTCTCCAATTAGGGGATAGATCCCTTACCTTTCCAAAAGGTGTTTTGGAGGATGTGTTGGTTAAAGTCGGCAAATTTATATTTTCGGTAGATTTTGTGGTGTTGGATATGAAAGAAGATCATAACAAGCCAATTATTCTTAGGAGACCTTTTCTTGCTACTAGGAAGGCCATCATTGATGTGGAAAAAGGTAACCTTACCTTAAGAGCTAATGATGAGGAGATTACCTTCAATCTTGCTAAAGCCATGAAATCCATTGATGATAAGATGCTTAAGTGTTTTATGTTGGATGTGATTGATTCTTGCGTTGAAGAGATAAAAGATTCTTTGTTCATGGAGGATTCACTTGGGAAGGCATTTGTTCGTGGAAGTCTATTGGTGAGGAGGTTCATGAAGTGATAAGTGCTTGGGAGTCCATTGATGCTTATGAGAAGTTACAAGCTCAAAGGAGAGGTTTGGAGCAACTTCTCTCTTATGAAACCAAAGAGGAGCCTAAGTTGGATTTAAAACCACTACCTAAGGATCTTAAGTATATCTACCTTGGACATGGAGAAATTGATAAAGTGATTATGTCACAGGCCTTGTACCTTAATCCTATCTTAGTCATATAGGACCCCATGAACCTTACACTTATTCAGTGTTAGGCCTATGTAAATTTGTCCTTAGTGGGCCTGCTAATTGATTAAATCCTTAATGCAATACTGTTTTATACTATGCCTTACTATGGCTGTAGGTCAATGACCATAAAAATAATATATAATCGATGCAGCTAGCCAGCACTTCAAACATGCATTTATATAAAACATACTATTATGCATCGTGAGTCCATACAAGCTACTAGGGAACATAACCACTAGTTCCATAGCATTTACCAGAGGCACAACTTCCACACACATATATATACATCATACACAAAAGTGTTATACATATGCTGCACACTGAGAATCTTGGGATCCAATCCCACCTGAGTTACACTGCCAAAAAGGGGTCACTACAGTGTTCAGGTATTCCCTGTTCCTTGCCTCTGTACAATAAAGGCCAGTAAGTTAGTATTCCAGTAATTAGAAACCTGCAAAAAAAAGAAACTTAGCAACAATGTACATTATTAATTAACTTCTGCACACCTGGTATCAAAATACTAACAACCAGTTTCTTTATTGGTTATTAGCCCCAGGTTCACCAGTATCTGCACACAAAATATGTAAGGGATGTGAGAACCAAAAGTTCTCAGTAAGGATTATAACCTGCAAGAAAATTAACAACATAGGACCGTGCATACTATCCATAAGGATGTCGATATATGCATAGTGCACTTGAGCTCAAGTCATAGTGCTAAGAACTCGTATTATTGGCCAATAATTATGGGAGTAGCTAGTTCCCACAATTCCTTTACTCATTTGTCCTGCAATCGACAAGTCCAACTTGTCCATACAAATACTGCTTTGAAAGCTTCTTAGTATTTGCCAATATCCCTTATTTTATGTACAGGAGTGAACTATTTGCTTATTTAGTGCATGTGTTAGTGCTACCTTTATCAGGTTTCGTGAGTGGTTAAGGACACCTCTCCCTCTTAGGTCCATCTAGGTCTTAGCCCATCATTGTGACCTTAGGTATCGTAGGTTCCTAACCCGTCATACTCACCGTAAATTAGACCATATTAAGGTCCATTTTGCTTATAGATATAAGTTTACAAATATGCACTTACACACTTCATATGCACTTCATAGTTTGGTTTCTTACCAAAACCCAATCATATAAGCTTCTCAAATAGCCATCAATACTCAATTCATATGCTTGTTAAATTTATCCATATTCGGCCACTTGATATACAAGTATCATAGCCAAATTTATTTAACACATAAGCATACAAATTAAATAACCCTTACCTTAGATAACTTAGTTTGCAAGCTTCAAGTACTTAGCCTTTTTGTCTCGGTTTCAACCCAAACTTAGGCCATCTTTTAGTAGCTTATTCCCAGAACCTATATTGATCATTTTAAGCACAATTTATCAATTTTAACACTTGAAAACAGCCCATGAAACAACCACCTACTGCCCATAATTTTCTGTCTCCGGCTTGCCTATCTTGTGCTTCTTTACACCTTTAATGGCATAAATGCAACCTAAATCTTGCTATCTTATTTTTTATACCTTGTATACTAGTGTATAAGAAAGATTATCACCACCAAAAGCCACCAAAAATACTGTAATAATACAGTTTATTCTTGGAAGTAACTACAATTACAACAACACCAAAACTTCACCTTAATGCACATTCATGGCATTCATGGGCAATTCACTTCCAAATAAATGTTCTCTTGCTTCTTAGCTTTTAAACACCAAATCATAAGCAAGATAACATCATCTAGAATTAATTTAAACCATTAAAACCAGCAGCTCCTAGCTGGAACAAAATTAATTCCACAAGCTCTTAACTAATGCACCTTAAATGCACAACATGGTTTCTATGTGTATTTCACTGCCCAGCACCTTTTCTCCCACTTCCTGGCCTTCAAATACCAGTTCATAAGTAAGAAAACAACCTTATTGAGCTACCAAAACCCCTGGAATATGAAATTATGGCTGGTTATAAAAGAATTAAACCATACTTAGCTCAACACTCACGGTTTCGGCTACACAAAAATTCCAGCCTTAGTTCTTTTTGGGTTTTAGCTCATTGGCATCTCAAATTACTTCTTAAAGCTAGGAAACATATCAAACAACAATCCCAGCCATGATTTATTCCATAAAAATCGCATGAATAGTGCCAGAAATTCAAAGATGATGAAAACTACACCATAGGAGCAAAATTAACCATGGATAAGCTCATAAACACCTTCAAACATGTTGAGCACCTTTGATTTCTCTAAAAAACCAAGTCTAACATTAATTTCCAGAATTTACAGAGTTAAACTGTAGCTCAAAAATAGGGGAAATAATAAAACCAAACTTACTCAGACAAGAAGCAAGAAATCCTAGCTTAGGATAGCACAAATCTTGATTTTCCTTCAAAATCTTGCTTATTTGTGCTTGGATTTGATGGATTGGAGCTTGGATATGGTTTAGCTATGGTGTTTGGATAGAAAGAGAGGTTTTGGTGGTCTGGAGACGAAGGTGGAAGAAGATGGCCGAGCAATTAATGGGAAGTCAACTTATGTAGGCTTTAATTGCACATGCCACGCACATGGTGCTGTCTTTGTACTCTCCAGGAAATTTGGGTTTATTCGTAACACGTTGAGAAATTAAGGACCAAAATTGGTATTACGCCGCGCCTGGTTCCTTCACAGATATAAATACGCGGCCAGTCCCAGCCTTTCAGTTATATTCCATTTTGTCCCTCCTTTTATCAAGGTAACATATAAACCACTTATAGACAATCTAGTCAATTCACAAATTCACGATGATAGAGCGGAAATTACGAAAAACCGTGATACCTCAAATTTAATATTTTCTCATGCTCTAATCAACTGTGCCATCAAAATGGGTCATTATATGAAATGATCAAAATGCCCTTCTTGGCCCGGCTTGCTTAAATGATCAATTTTATTCATTTTTAACTATTGGACCCTAGATTACCGAGACTTAGTTTGCAAATAAATTATCTAAGGTGTAATTTATTAAATTAACTAATTACCTGGCTGATTAGACTTATAGCTCCGAGGGCCGTCACAGATTATCTCTTTTACATTGACTACCTTGGAGGAGGAGAAATTGATAAGGTGTTGAGAAAGCACAAAAGTGCAATTGTTTGGTCTATCTCCGATATTAAGGGTATTAGTCCTCACACTTGCATGCACAAGATATTGATGGAGGATGAATACAAGTCCTTAATTCAAGCTCAAAGAAGGTTAAATCCCAAGATGAAGGTGAAGGAAGCAATCTTGAAGCTTTTCAAGGCCGGCATTATCTACCCCATTTTGGATTCACAATGGGTTAGCCTAGTGCAAGTAATGCCTAAAAAGGGTAGAACCACTATGGTGGGCAATGAGAACAATGAATGGATTTCTACAAGATTGGTGACCAAGTGGAGAGTGTGCTTCGATTACTAAAAGCTCAACAAAGCTAGCCGTAAGGACCATTTCCTTTTGCCATTCATTGATCAACTCTTGGATCAATTGGCGAGCCACTCTTTTTATTATTTCTTGGATGAATACTCCGAGTACAACCAAATTGCAATAGCCCTTGAGAATCAAGAAAAGATGACTTTTACTAGTCCTTGGTGTTACCACCACACAAAAATGGGAGAATTACAAGTGTGTCATAATGGCTAAAAACCATTATATTGTGTAATTCTCACCATAGTGATTGAAGTGTGGGGGGTAAAATTCATGATCAACACCTCCTTAAAAGTGTTCCAAGTTGGTAACTTGGCCCACAAGAAAAGCCTTAAGGATTGCTTGTTTGTCAAGCAACCTATGGATTTTTTTGTAAGGTTTTGGAAATTCGGGTACTCATTTGCAAAACTTTCAAGAAAGAGACTTGGAGAGTTATGGGAAGGACATGAATGGTATGAAAGTGCTATTGGAGGACCAAATTGTTCATGGAAGACAAGTTTGGACAAAGGAAACACTAAAGGCATTAAGGATCTAAATGTCCTAGTGTAAACCATTAGGTGTTCAAGCTTTTGACTTAAGTCTAAAGGTGGAATTGTGGGGTTATCCCACCATGGGGGAGGCAGCCAAGACTTGATAAATAGTAAAAAATGTTGGGCACATGTGTACCAATGAGTTTAAGACAAAGAAACCATAATTAGTGAGAAGGAAAATGACATAAAGTAAGGTTAAGCTTGTTAAGTGTGTTTTGTGCCCTTAAGCTCATTTAAGGCCATTTAAGTGGCCAAATCACATATCCCTATTTCATTTTCATCCTCCTCCTGCCCAAGAACACAGCCACACTTTCTCTATAGCCACTATACCTCCAAGATTGAAATTGAAGGCAAAAGAAAACAAGAAAGGGCAATTGGAAGCTATGTGGTGCTAAGACTTGAGTGCACCTAGAATCAAGCTCCAATTTCAGCATACCCATCAATGTAAGGGTTCTCTTGCTTTCATGGTTTCTTTTATACAGTTTTTAAACATCCATGGAGCTATGGCTAAGCTTGGAAGAGAGCTATGAGCTTGATGAACCAAGCTTATTGAAGGGAGTGTATTTATTGAAGGTTTTGTGACCTATTGTCAAGTGCACAAAGATGACAGTGAAATGAGGGTTTCTAGAGCCCAAAGTTAGTATTAACTACTGTTGAAATCCTCTTAAGACCAAACATTAGCTTGAGGAGGGCTTCCATAGTGATTTATTTATGTTTATTGCATGTTTTAAGGACTAATCTATGGTTATTGTTGCTGCTGCATTTCATGTGTTTGTTTGTTGTGAATGGCTACTGCATTTGGTTGCTATATCTTGTATATATGCATTGTGGTTTTTGTGTTTTAGTGTCTTTGGATGCAGGTTTTAATTATGGTTACATTGCCTATTGAATCCAAGTGCTACCCTTACTAAGTTTCTCAATGAAACTTACTCCCCTCAATTATGTCATTGCAGGTCCAGCTGAAAGATCACCTTCAAACTAACTTATTGTGTTGTGCAGTAGCTATCTAGCATCCTATTTTTGGAGTCCATTGTGTCTCAGGAACTCCTATAACCTAGGGTGCATATTTAACATATTGTAGTGCATCTATGCATGTACATGTAGTGTATGTAAAATGAGACAAGTATGTGAACATTTGGGTAATGTTTTGGCTATATAAGTGATGTGGTGCAAAGTTGCCTAAGTGTGAATGATGGGCTGCTTACTTGTAAATTCTGTTTTGGCTACATGAAGTTGTTAAAAGCAAGGGAATGTAATTCCTATGTGTAATGGACATATATGGGATAGCTTCGGAGGGTTTTCCCTTTGTGAATAAAGTGTTTGCACACTTATGAAATTTTGTATGGGCAAAATGGTCATAAAGTGACTAGAATTTTGACTCTAGACTAAAAGTTCTATATCTCCCTGTGTAGAAGTAATCTTTGTATGAAAATTTGACCACACCTAGATAACGTCTAGCGGTGGTACTGGGATTTAGAATTTATGAATTTGGAGCCCTGTAGCCAAAGATATGATGTTGTAAAATTGGCTAAGTTACTGTTCATTTGGTCAGAATTTTGTAACCAACTTAAAAAATCCATAACTTGGTCCATAGGTGGGCTATTGATGTAAAACAAAATTCCTTGGTTTGATCTAAGTCTCTAATTGGTAATGGAGTAAAGAAAATAGGGGTTATGTGGCTAGAATAATACAGTTTATCAGTGGAAGTTACAGGCGCAGTGGCTGGTCACAAGAACTTAACAGATTGCCTAATGTGTAGTAGCCAAGATTAAGATTTGTGCTAGTGTTTTTCTTATTAGTGGAAGTTACAGGTGCAGTGGCTGGTCACAAGAACTTAACAGATTGCCTAATGGTGTGCATGAAATGTGAATATGTGCATGATGGTTGGACCAATATGCATGTGTTTACATAGTGCCCAAGAGGGTCACCTGGGTATGCACACTAAGGGTAGTGTTCTGATGGCCTACAGAACATTACCAATCCTGGGAGTCTAAATGCACAATTTTGGCACCATAATTGGACTGCCCCAGAGTGGGTAACACTTGGGGTACATATGCCTTCCAGAGAATGTCATTTAGTCTTTGCAATGCACTGGCAACCTTCCAACGATGTATGATGGCCATCTGTTCAGACATGGTGGAGAAATGCATGGAGGTATTTATGGATGACTTCTCAATCTTTGGTGATTCTTTTGATGCATGTTTGGAAAATCTAGCTCTTGTATTAAAAAGATGTCAAAAAACCAATTTTGCTTTGAATTGGGAAAAATATCATTTCATGGTTAGTTCTAGCATAGTGCTTGGTCACAAAATTTCTTATGAAGGCATGGAGGTGGATAAAGCTAAGATTATTGCTATTGAAAAATTGCCACCGTCCACAAATGTGAAGAGAGTTAGAAGTTTCTTAGGCCATGGCGGTTTTTACCAAATATTTATTAAGGATTTTTCCAAAATTTCTAAGCCACTTTACAATTTGCTTGAGAAAGATGCTCATTTGTTTTTGATGAACATTGTATTGAGGCATTTAACATCTTGAAGGAAAAGTTGGCAAAGGCTTCTGTCATGCCTGTGACTTGTATAGGCCATGGGCTGTAATGAAATGTACACATAAAGTGCATTATGTGAATATATGAGTAATACCAGTCACAAGCATGGGAATAGGGGCAACATAGTGGAAGTGTTCCATGAGAGTGCCCTAAAGGTACTCTGTCTGAACTTTAGATGGAATCTAATGAAAAGTAGCATAATGGTGAGCCAAATAAGGCTATGCTTGAATGCTAAATCCATTGTGAGGATGGGACTCAAAATTGAGAACAAAGTTGGCTAAGACACCAAGTAACCAAAGTGCTTCATGCTAAGGCACAAAAGGGAGACCCTTAAGCACACTCTAGTGCACATTCAAGAAAAACTAAGGGCATCAAAACCTGAACCACTAAGGGACATTATATGAGTACAATGTCTAATATTGTGATACTAATGAGGCTGGCTACATAAACATAAAAATGTGATGGACCATGAAAAGTGACAAAGACACACTAGAGTGCACTATAACACTCTTAAGTGTACCTTTGTGTGTAGCCATGCGCTTATGAAGGCTTTAAAGCCTAATGCATTAAAATACATTATATGGGATTGATACCTATCAATTAAATGACAATGAGAGCTACAATGTGGCCCAAGAAAAGGTGAAAAACACAAGGAAACCATAGAGACACCTCAATATACACTAAAGTGCGAAGGTGCACTTATGTTCAATGTAAAATTGGAGGGCTTAATTGGCCAAATAAATTGCCAAAGTGGGTGGTTAAAATGTGCCACATGAAGAGGAAAGTAGGAGAAAACAAATCCTTGAAGAAATTGAGCTACTTGGAGGAAGATTTGACCAAAAGTAGTCAGAATTTCCTTGGCGGCTACACCATCGGCCAACTTTGGACTTATAGTCATCAAAGGCTGTTTAATGCAGCTTCTTAGTTGTTTCTTGGTAGATTCATGGGCTCATTAAGTCAAGCTAAAAACCTAAAAGGAACTGATACAAAACAAAGCAAAAACAAGACCAAACTAGTCAAGAAAAATCTTGGAAGCTTGATTTTGATCATTCGACAACCGCCTACTTCTAAGTCTCCAAAAGGCAGCTTCCTTGCAACTACCTAGCTATTTCTTGACTATTTCCTACTCATTTACATCCTACAAATATAGCAAACACAAGCCAAAAATAATTAAACACCGAAACACAAGCAAAAAAACCAAAGACAAGACAAGTTAGGCAAAACCAAAGCTAAGTAAACATACCAACTTTGGTGCTCTTCATGAGCTTTTCTCTTCTCATTTTCTTCCTAATTTCTTACCCTTTTCTACCTGGCTGTACCCCTGCCTAAACATCCTAGAGCTACTGGAAAGAAAAAATGTGAAGAAGGATGGAAACAAGGTGAATCCAAGACAAGATAATGCAAGATTAGCTCATGGTGTTGGCTATGTTGGTCCTCATGTTTAAGGACATGTGATCAAGCTTCCTTGCCGCCATTTTGACCATAGGTGGGGACCCATAAGAGGCTTCTTCTCCTATATTTTGAAGGGGAAAAGCTGCCCTAGGTGATGGCTTAAGCTAAAGGAACCTAGAGGCTATGTAATGGGGTATATGTGCACAAAGCATTATGGTAAGCTAGCTAGTTTGCTTTCAGCAAGCATAGGGTTTTTGTTCAAGTTGGTCCAAGCTCAATCAGTCACCTGGAGCTTTATGATAAATGAACTTAATCAAAGTAATCACAAGAAGAAACTGACAAGAAATCATGCTTGCTATGTTAAGGAAACCCTGTGTCTGTGGTGTGTGTTTGTGTGCTTCTTTGTTTCCATGCATGTGCTAACCCCTTTATCACTTATATATGTATTATTTATTATCCTGTACCTATTGGTTTTGGTTTCTTTTATGTCTTTGGATGCAGGTTACTGAGAACACTTGGAGGTTTTTAAGTATAGCAATGTTTTAAACATTGTGAAGGCACTAGGTGCTGTATTTGGGTTCTTCACTAAGTACCTATGTACTTATGCCCTCTTTTGCCCATTTCAGGTAAAGAGGTAGAGGACTGAAGGGCTAAGGAACCTCTGAGGGAGGTCTGTGTACAAAGAGGTTTGCTTCGTAAATTATGGCTTATGAAAAGGAAGCATAAAAAGTTCATCAATTTGAACTAATGATTGTGTTATATTATTATGATTGTAGGCCCTAATGGCTGCCATGAGAGTTGCTATTTTTGGCTCAATCCTAGTATGGGCTAGGACCAGGAGGGTTATGAGAAATCTGTGGCCTAATTTTCAAGTTAAAGTAGAGGTTAAAGTCTCAGTGGATCTGGACACTGTTTGAATAAAAGGATGTACCATGCGTGAGAATACTTAGTACATCAAACTTTTGCTGTATATGTTCTGGGCCATGTAGTCCTTACTTGTAAATTTTGGCATGTACATAGTTGCATATATTGAGGGCAAGGGGACTAGGCTTAGAATAATGCATAGCCTGTGCCTTGTATGTATTTTTTGGCTTGAAGGCATTAAGCATGGTATGTGAAAAAGGAGGCACGCATGGTTTGTAACCTATTGTGTATGCGTGTATGTATGCTTGAGTGTGTGTATGTTAGCTTTAGGCAGGCTCTAATGAACCCTTAAAGACATTAAGACACTAAGACATACTTTCATATGCATGCATAAACCCCTAAGTAAACTTAATTGATTGAAATCTCATCAATTAGGTAAAACCAAGTAAAACCCACTAAGGTCTCAAAAGCTTGAGATTCCCACCTAGGTAATTAACAAACTGGGGTTAAAAATCCTAGGAGTCAGAGTCTAATTCACCATATGAAATCAACTGAGTAACTAAAAATAATCAGTTGGCAAGAACCTCTTAAAAAGGTTTAGGGTGAAGGTGAGTTGGGCCCTGAAAGCTCTCATAGTAATAACATTAAATTGGGGTGAGCCTTTTGAATTATGTGTGATGTTAGTGACTACGCCGTTGGAGCGGTGTTGGGACAATGAAGGGAGAAATTTTTTTTGGTGATATATTATACTAACAAGACATTAGATGGAGCTCAACAAAATTATATTACTACGGATAAGGAGTTGCTAGTGGTGGTGTTCTCAGTGGATAAATTTTACCATTACATTGTGGGATCCAAGGTGGTAGTGCACATCGATCATGCGGTTATCATATACCTCATCACCAAGAAGGATGCCAAGCCAAGATTAATTTGGTGGATTCTCCTCCTTCAAGGGTTTGATATTAAAATCAAAGACAAGAAGGGTATTGAAAATTTGGTGATGGTTCATTTTGTCTCAACTTGAAGTTAATGTGCCATCTTTAAGGAGCCAAATTCAAGAACATTTCCCAGATGAAAGCCTATTCAAGGTGGAGGATAAATTGTCATGGTATGCAGATTATGTAAATTACCTTGCTTATGGAGTTCTAACTCTAAATTTGCCTTACTAAGGGAAAAGGAAATTTCAAGCTGATGTGAAGCACTACATTTAGGATTACTTGTTTAGGAGGTGTGCGAACCAAGTAGTGAGGAGATGTGTCACACTTAAAAAAGCTAAAAAAATCTTGCACCATTGTAATGTCTTACCTTGCGGCTGTCATTTCGGAGCAATTAAGGTGGGAAACAAGGTCCTTCAAATTAGGTATTATTGGCCAACCTTTTTTTAAAGATTCTTATACATTTGTGCTTACTTGTGATAGATGCCAAAGGATGGGTCATATATCTAGGAGGAATGAAATGCCCTTGCAAAAAATTTTGGAGGTAGAAGTGTTTGATGCTTGGGGTGTTGACTTTATAGGACCCTTCCATCCTTTCCTTAGATTTCATTATATCTTATTGGCCATGGATTATGTCTCCAAGTGGGTTGAGGCAACCTCCACCTCTTATTGTGATGCTCTGATTGTAGTGAAGTTCTTGCAAAGGAACATATTTTCAAGATTTGGTGTGCTTAGGGCAATCATTAGTGATGAAGGAACCCACTTCATCAACAAGATGGTGGCACAAACACTTGCAAAGTATGGTGTGATGCACAAGGTTGTTCTTGCTTACCATCCTCAAACTAACAGCCAAGCAGAGATTTCTAATTGGTAGGTGAAGAAAATCTTGGAGAAAACCATCAATGTCAACCAAAAGGTATAGGCATCGAAGTTAGATGATGCTTTGTGGGCATATTGAACGAAATACAAAACTCCCATTGGTTTGTCTCCATTCCAACTTTTGCATGGAAAAACTTTCCAATTGCCAATAGAACTTGAACACAAGTCCTTTTGGGCTATCAAAAAGTTGAACTATGACTTAAAGGATGCTCAAGAGAAGAGGTTGTTGGACTTGGATGAGCTTGAAGAGCTTCGATTGGATGCTTATGATTATTGAAGAATTTAGAAGGAAAAGATCAAGTTATGGCATCACAAGCAACTTATGAGGAAGAATCTTTAGCCTGGTCAACTTGTCCTTTTATTCAACTCAAGGTTGAGGGTTTTTCTAGGAAAATTGAAGTCAAAGTGGTCCGGCCCCTTCAAAGTCGTTAAGGTGATGCCTTATGGAGTGGTGGAGCTCAAGGGTCAAGATGGTTCAACATTTCAAGTCAATGGGCATTGAGTGAAGGCTTATTATGGTGATGACTTTGTCACATTGGCCAATTAATTTTGGCCGATCTTTTTTCTTGAAGTTGTGGTCAAAGGCACCTAGCTAGAGGTGTAAAATCAAGCGCCTGTTGGGAGGTAACCCGATTTTCTTCTCTTTTCCTTTCTTTTCATTTATAGTTTTTTTTAGGTTGTGTTTTTATTGTTAACCTTTGTTTATCTTGTGTTTTTATGTCCTTGTGTAGGTTTGGAAGAGCCAAAGGTGGGAGAAAATACGAGATGGAAGGTGTAAGACCAACATTTGGAGATGTGTATTTTGTGCAAGGTCTAAGTAAGTTAGAAGTTTAGGGGTTAAAATACAAAAATGAAATTTGAGAGGGTTGTCATGCTTGTTGGCTATGCGTTGCCAGATGTGCAAAAAAATCGCAAAGTATTAACAATGTTGGTGGCACGTTGCCAAATATTTGACCCATCGGCGATGCGCCGCCAAATATTTGACTCATCGGCAACACGTCTCTGATAACGCACCATATTTTTTTAAACCATTCTATCACACTTTTGTTTCACTTACTTTCACCTTTAACTTCACCCTAACCTTAAAACCTCTCAAGCTTCAAACCCTAGCCCTTTTGTGAGCCTCACGGTTCAAATTTCTTATTGATTTGAAACAAGTAAGTGATTATTTTCCTTCTTCTCTGATTTTTTCTTGGATTATAGTGTAAAATCATGCCTATTTGGGGTTTATGTGAATTCAATCGATGGGTTATGGGTTGGTGGAATTCTTGCTTGATTTTGATTTGTCTTAAATATATGGATGTTTGGGAGGCATTTTGATGCTTTGGTTTTTGACTTAAACCTTTAGACAATGCTTGAAATTTGCTCCCATAGGAAGCCACAAAATTTTCATGGTAATTTCTTGTTGATGCTTGTTCTTTTAGCTTTGTTTGCCTCAAGAGCTTTATCTTATCTAATTATGATTGGGTCTAGCAATAATTCACCGTATTATGAACTACATTGCAAGAATTTGGCTCTTAAATATTTTCGGAAAAGTGTTGTTCAAGTGTTGCCATAGGTAGTTTGCATAATAATGTGGCTTCATTTGGTGCTTGTTTGCTTAAGTTCTTTGTTTGTGTTGCATCTTGGTGTGTCATACTTCAAGTGTGTACCATTGGACAAAACCCAGATGCTAGATTTTCTTGTGAAAAATGGGCCAACATACGCTATGCACCATTATTGCTTTAATGTTGATAGCATGCTCATGGGTACTTACTTTTTTGTCTAGGCATTATTGTTCCCTTCTAATTGATTCGATAACAAGTATGTAGTGCATAGATGAATTATTCAATTTGCTCTTGCATTATAATGCTTAGGAACCATTGCTGTAGACCGTTCGAAAGTGTTATGCCCAGAACATGGACTTAGCCAATTGAACAAGGCTGTAAAATTCCTTGATCTTCCACAAGTCTTTCATGTCCTTTTTCCTTGATTATGTCTTGCACCTAGGGGAGCTTGTACTTGTTCCTTATGAGGTTTATTTTTTATTTTTATTTTTTTTGTGGAGGAAAGGTGCCTTTGAATCTGTTATGTGGCTTTGCAAGAATTATGTCTTGCAAGTTGATGCCCATAGACTTTCTTAAGGAAAAGGGAAGGAGTAAGAGAATCCAAGAGGAAGTGCCCCAAGAGCCGCCATTTCACAAGCAGAGGTTTGTCTCTTCTTAAGCTAGTAACTACTATGATAGTTTCGAGAAGAGAAAGTTTACACCACTGTGGGGATTTGATTTCTCTGAGAGGGAGAATGAGAACATTCCAAGGGTGGTGGAGCACAGAGGATGGCATCATTGGGGTGCCCATCTTAGGGTGGAGTGCCAAAGTCTCTGGTCATGGAATTCTATGCCAACCTCATGGGAGCATATTATCTTAATCGCCAACAACAAAGTCTTGGGGTCAGGACCATCAGTATGAATTATGATATGACAGCCATCAACGACCTTCTTTAGGTGAATCCTATGATTGGGAAGCCCTTCAAGGATGCCACCCTAGATCAAATGGCTCAGATTGTTTGTGGCCAGCCCATTGACTGGACAAGGAGCAAAAATGATGTCAATAAGAAACTCTACTTCAATTCTTTAGCTCTTCCTTTGGAGATGTGGGCTTGGAATTACTTTATCTCCTCTCGCCTTATCCTGATGACTCACGTTTAAGAGATCACCCTGGACCACTTGGAGGTCCTATATTGTATTACCTACGACTTCTAACTAAATGTGGGGCATTTCATTTCCAACAATCTAGTGAGAGCCTGTCAATCGAAGAGGGGAAATATGCCATTCCAATAGTTGATTAATGTGATGATTTTGAAAACAGGAATGGTTGTTGAGGATCCTCTTCAGGTGGCTCTAGTCATAAGACCCATTTTGGTATATAAGTTTGGGGGTGCGCTAGTAGACACCCAAGAGGAAGCTTCAGAGGAAAAGGAAGAAGGATAAGAATAATAACCCAACCAAGAGTAAGACCAAGAAGAGGAGGAGCAAATGAGGGTGTCATTGGAGCAGCTCATCGACCTAGCTACCACTACTCCTACATCATTGGTTGCAGCCCTCAACAAAATGTATGGCTTGATGAATGAACAACATGAGGAGTTAATGGCTCATTTCGAGTTAGTGGGTGGTGGCTTTAACTCCTTCACAAGAAAGATGCAAGAGGGCACTACACTTGTCACCGACAACCAATAGTCTTTTTCCAGCCAAGTCCGATAGGGCCACTAGCAGCAACAGCCATTCCTCCACCTTTTCACACCATCCCACCCTACTACCACCCCTCGACATACCAGTGGTACACCACTTATCCTTCGAGCCATCCTCCGCCATTCTACCCATATTTTGAGTCGCCCTGTGATCCTTCAGCCGATCTTTCTTCCTTTCCTTTGGTTGGTGGCTCCTCCAGCCATGATGACATGGGCAAAGATTAGTTGGGGACAGTAACATCTACCCCCTAGGTACAATTTTTGAGCGCTTCCTTTCATTTCTCCACTTTCATTAAGGACAATGTTTGTGCTTAAGTTTGGGGGGTCTGTTTGATGGTTATGCCTGATAATCCTTGTGTGTGTCATCGTTCTCCCTTTTGTCTTACGTGTTGATTGGTTTAGTTTAGGTTGTTGACATTTGAGTTTAGGGTGCTTTTGCTCTAGTCCATTTTGGTGGCTTTATCTTCTTGCATGTCATTCATTTAGGATGCATCTAATGGCATATAGGTTGCTTGTTTTTTCTTGCTTTCTTCTTTTTCTTTTATTAGGGACCTAATGGAAACCGATGTTGCATATGAACAAATTTGGTTGCTAGTTCTACTCTCTATTAAGTTTTGGTTAATTTGGAAGGTTACTTTTGAAACTTTTTGTGGAACCTTCCTGGTGAGATGTTTGGGCCTGAGTGAGTGCACAAAATCTTGGATTGTGCAAAAATTTGTTCTTTCTTGAGATGCTTATGCTATGTTTTGATCTAGAATTTACCTAAGACCCGTTCAAACCTACATTTGTTGTGTGGAATTTGAGGCTTAGTTGGTTACTTAGGATGAACTACTTTCCCAAAAGGTTAACCCTTATTACTTTACCCTTTAGTGAACCCCTTTGTGCCTAATTGCCTTTTTCTTTATTCTGAACCACACATTGAGCTTCTACCTTCTCTTATATCCCCTATTTTCACCCAAGGTTGTGAGTACAAATCATGGGCTTAGATAAGGGTTTAATGGGTTAAGTGAGGGTGTAGAACAAGAATAAGTTTAGGGGGGAAAACTTTGAAAAAATGGGGTAGCCTATGCTTCAAGTATTCGTGTTCATTGTTGTGGTTGTGAGGAAATGTATATACTACTTCTTTTTATTTAGTTTAAAAAAAAGGATCATTGTTTTTGTGGTTATAAAATAAGTATCTACTCCGCTGTTTCATAGTATTGAAGTAGGTAGGGGGTCTTCTCCTAAGGCAAGAGTTGATTACTACTTGAAAAGATACTTGAAACATGAGAACGATTGAAGATCATCTTGGATTGTGTTGAGTTGGCAGCTTAGGTATAGACAAAGCCCTTGTTGGTACGCTTGCTAAAAGGCAAAATACATGAAAAGGATTTAAAAAAAAATTATGCGTTAGTACTCTCGTAATCAAGGGTTCAAAAATTATGGGCTTTTTGAGTTAGTTAAGTTGAGTACTCTAGTTTATAGACTTTGGGTTGGGTGCATGGGATGTTCATTTATAGGTGCCCATGGTTTATGCTTGATCACCTTTTTAGCTCCACTTATAAAGCCTTCATTTGATACCCCATTCCTTACCTAACTCAGCCTTATTACAACTGTGAAAAAAACCATATGTGTTTTGGGTTTTATGGAACTCTTTTAGGGGAATCAAGTGGGGGTCTTGAAAGCTTATGGGAGAGAGACATAGTATAATTCTTTATTTTGCATGGTGTAACTCCACCTAATAAATCAAGAGTATTTGGTAAGGGTGTGTCCCCTCCAAGATTCCACCTGAAGTAGCAAGGCTCTCCATTTTTTAATCACCATTACTTCTTTTGAGTTGAGTTAGTGGATCATTTGAGTCCATGTGTGGTGATTGGTTTACTTTACAGCTTTCTTGTTTTGGTTGTTTAATTTTTCTAGGAAAGACATGCTACAGACTAGCATTAGTTTAAGTTTGGGGGAGTTGATAAGTGCATAATACTACAGTCACAGTTATGACTTTTTGGTGACTTTGACCATTATTTTCTAGCTTGTTTCCCCAAATTTCTTATTTTTTTTCTTGCTTTGTTTCACCTTTTTGTGGGTGGGAGTGCATTACAGATAAGTCAAAATGAAGTGGGATCGAGCGAAACAAAAGTTGGGCATGCAAGGATCAAGCTAAAGAAAAGGCGTTGCCGATGCATCGCTAGTGATATAAATTCTCTGCCATTTTACGCCACCATTGGCAACGCATCGCCACCAACTCAATACGCTAGTGACACGTCACCGCAAATTCCCCTGTTTTGACTATGTCTTCGCTCATTCCTCAAATTTTGATGGTCCCCAACTTTTTCCCTCATTGCAAGTTGTCTAGGAGGCAAGGGATTTTATCCTTTAAGAGAGGTGGAACATAAGAAAAAAAGAAAAATAGGGTTTTTTAGGATATATCTCAATCAAGGGAGGTAGACACACATATACATTGATATACTCTTCTCTTCTCATCTATTGGAGCCACTATTGGAGGAGAGCTAAGAGCTTTGTTGAAGGTGCCAAGGAAGAGCTTAAAGGCTAAGGAGACTTAAGCATCTAGGATTTACTTCCCTCTTTCATTTCTTGTATTTCTCATGTTTTATTTGGATTCAGGTTTGATGCTTGTTGCTAGAATGAAGATGGAGTAGATCTTTGTATCTCTCTAGGATGAAACTCTAATATTTGGTATCTAATGTTTATTTGAGGTTTTTCATGGGTACTGATGATCTTGTGTTGTCTACTATTGTGCTTCATGTTTGTGTGTTGATTGGCCACTACACACACTTCAAAATCTCACTTTTGTTTTGAGAGAGAAAAGAGAGAGGTAGAAATGAGGAGTAGATCATAATGGGTCTTGTGGGTTAGAGGTAATTCATAAACCCAATAGGTGATTTTATTGAGGTTAGGTTTTAATCCATCTTGGGCTAATTTATGCCATAGTTAACCTAGGGTGAGCAAAACTTGGTCTTGAGAAAGAGAGTTTTGATTTTTGAAACCTCTCACCACATAAGAAGTGAATGCCCTTAGAATCTCATTTAACTTAGGTAGCAAGTAAAAGAATGGAATCCTAGGGAGATAGTCTTCTTAACCAAGTCACTTTATTTGTTGTTAGTTTAGCTAATCCTAGATAGCCTTTTTATTTCATCGCACCTTAGTTTTCACTTGCAACCTCTGCATTCATCCCTTACATCATCTTAGATTTCATTAGGTAGTTAGTAGTTTCATTCACTCTAGTCAATATTTTTTATACACATATTCACTCAACCAACCCTAATTCTTACTCATTTCAATTCCTTTCTTTCACATTGTTGCTTAAGTGGTTTGTGTAAATAGAATTTGAATCTTGGAAGAATCATACTATCTCTTGGGACGACACCCGTATTTGCCACTTGCATACTACAAAATCGTACACTTGCAGGTGAATAAGGGTTATAAATATAAAACTCTTGTGCTCACAACACTCAAGTCTTCAGGTAAGTAGTAGTCCAAACAAATGGAATATAATGAGAGACAACAAGATGAACCACTGTTGAAGAATCCCCACCAACTACCTTAATGCCCTATGAACCATAGGCTGGCAAAGTTCTGGCATCAACATTAATAGTAATGAAATTTCTTAGTGGTGATGACTAGCGTACCACGTTGTAGGAGGGAAGTGCTTGGTTAATCTAGAGTCAGCTAAGTTCCTTTTGTGTGAAGCTAATTCCTGATAACACTGGTGATGCATGAGAAAGACTAATAGGCACCATTGAAGAGACATCTATTATAGTTCCTCCACATATCCCAACTAGCAAAAACAAGCTTTCTCAAAGCATCATCCACCAAGGTGCCACGGAAATGCTAAATATCTCCTAAATGTGCAATTTATCAATCAATAATTCATGTAATCCAAAAGCTCACAGTGCAGCCTGTGTGAAATGGAAAAGAAATAAGATATATTTAATAGATTTGTTAGTTGAATTACATATTAGGAAAAGAGGATTCTTGATGATGTAATGATGCCATAAATTGCCATAACCTTTCCCTGTATAGGCCCTATGTAGATTGGTCTTGAAAAAAATGACTTATACAACAAGTCTTTGTCAAGAAGGTCAAGACAATAGAGTTATTAAATTGTGCCTTAAATTCAAAAGAAAATAAGAGTTATGTTTATCAAGTAGAACTTGTGGAAGACTAAGTTACAAAATTGTAAGGCCTAAAGGGCTGGATTGGTATCCAAACAAGGGGACTTAATTGAATAATTAAGGGAAGATTTAATAGGCTATTGCCTAGAAATAATGGAAAGGGTGAAAGGTCAGGGACTAAATTTAAACTTGCAAACAAAACCAAGTTCGGGCAATGGGATTTTAACTCATTAATTCAAGTAATGCATGAGAGTAAAATGAACATAGGCAAAGGACTTAGTTGTCAAGGAAGTTAGGCTTGGGGGTTGAATTAGAAGAAAACATAAAGTTTTGGATTGATTTGTGAGACTCAAGTTTATTTGCCAAGAAAGACAATTGAAGATTTAAGGCACAATTGGAAATAATAGAAAGGTTGGAGGTTTAAAAGGGATTATTTCTCTGTTAATGTTTATAAGAGAATGAGCATCGGTCATATGCCCAGGATGTGCCAAACTACTTTTCTCATGATCTCAATCTCTTCTAATTTGGGCTTTGGCCGAAAATAACGAGAAAGTACTAGAATTGGTGCTTTAGTGGCGATTTGGTTAGAATTGATGATGCATGTCTCGAGTTTGTTGGTTTTAGCTTGCTTTTACACGAAGCAAGGATACCTGCATTAAGAATGTTGAGTATTGATTATAGGAATACTTTGACAGAGCTTAGAGACGTGCTAAATTGATTTCCTGGAGAAGATAGGTTGGGGCTGCTCTCATAGAAGGTGTTGCATTTCAATTAAGGTAGCAAGGTTTAGGCAGCAACTCCAAGCCTAGAATGTGACGAGTGTATAGGTAAGAGACATGTCTTTCAACTTAGAATTCTAAATATGGTATATTTATTGGTCATTATTACTTATTTTGGTGAAATGTTGCTGGCTGATCGAGAGCAAGGCTACAAGTAATCTAAATTCCAAGGGAGTTATGGAATTTTGATTAATGCTTACTTGCTGGTTTTACTTGCTATGAATAGTTATTATTGTTACCCACTCTGGGGTAGTCCAGTTATGGTGCCAAAACTGTGCATTTAAACTCTCAGGTTTGGTGTGTCCTGTAGGTCATCAGAACAACACCCCTAGTGTACATACTCAAGTGATCCTCTTGAGCACTATGTAAATACATGCATATTGGTCTAACCATAACACACATATTTAAATTTATGCACACTATGGCAGCTAAGAAGGAAAACACTAGCACAAGTCTTAGTTTTGGCTTCTACACATTAGGCAATCTTTTTAAGTTCTAGTGACCAGCTACTGCACCTGTAACTTCCAGTAATAAATTGTATCATTCTAGTCACATACCCCCATTTTTTATTTTCTCCATTATAAATTGGAGACTTAGAGCAAACCAAGGAATTTTTTTTTACATCAATAGCCCACCTATGGACCAAGTTATGGATTTTTGAAGTTGGTTACAAAATTCTGACCAAATGAACAGTAACTCAGCCAACTTTGAAACGTCATGTATTTGGCTACAGGGCTCTAAATCCATAAATTCAAAATCCCAGTTAACCCTCTAGATGTCCTCTAGGTGTGGTCCAAATTTCATACCAAGATTCATTCTACACAGGGAGATATTAAACTGTAGGTCCAAAGTCGAAATTCTAGCAACTTTTGGACCATTTTGCCCATACAATTTTTCCAAACCATGCAAACACTTCATTGACAAGGGGAAAGCCCTCAAAGGATATCCCATATATGTACATTACACATAGGAATTACATTCCCTTACTTTTAACAACTTTATGTGGCCAAAACAGAATTTACAAGTAAGCAGCCCATCATTCACACTTAGGCAGCTTTGCACCACATCACTTACATAGACAAAACATTACTCAAATGTTCACATACTTGTCTCATTTTTCATACACTACATGTAAATGCATACATGCACTACAATATGTTCTTAACTCAGCTAAATATGCACCCTAAGTTACAGGAGTGCCTGAAATGCAATGGACTCTGGAAACAGGATGCTGGACAGCTGCTGCACAACACAGTAAGCACCACCATTAAAAATACCAAATGTGCTCCTAAAATCACGAAACTTTCCAGATCATAACTAGACACATGGAAGTTCATATACCTGAAATTTCAGATTAAAAATAAAACAAAAAATGTCATTTTGAATGAGATCTTTCTGCTGGACCTGAAAATGACAGAACTGAGGGAGTAAGTTTTATTGAGAAACTTAGTAAGGGTAACACTTGGTTTCTTAAGGTAATGTGATCCTCATTAAAACCTGCATCCAAAGACACTAAAACACAAAAACCACAAATGCATATATACAAGATATAGCAACCAAATGCAGCAGCCATTCACAACAAACAAACACATGAAATGCAGCAACAACAATAACCATAGGTTAGTCCGTAAAACATGAAACAAACTTAAATAAATCACTATGGCAGCCCTCCTCAAGCTAATGCTTGCCCTTAGGAGGATTTTAACAGTAGTTAGTAGTAACTTTGGGCTCTAGAAACCCTTCTTTCTTGCTTCCATCTTTAGCATGGTAACACTAAGGCCGAAACCTTGCCATGCTTCTTTCCTCCTAACCCATACTTGGTTCCTCGAGCTTTTTGCTCTCTTCCAAGCATGGTCTTAGATTCATGGATGTTTGGAAATATAGTAAACAATCTAGGAAACTTTAGAAAACTCTTATTTCACTGCCATCTTCGTGCACTTCACACTAGGTCACAAAACCTTTAATAAGTGTACTCTTTTCACTAAGCTTGGTTCATCAAGCTCATGGCTCTCTTCCAAGCTTAGCCCTAGCTCCATGGATGCTTGAAAATACAGTAAACAATCCATGAGAGCAAGAGAACCCTTACCTTGAGTGTATGCTGAAATTGGAGCTTGATCCTAGGTGCACCCAAGTCTTAGCACCACATAGCTTCCAATTTCCCTTTCTTGCTTTCTTTTACCTTCAATTTTAATCTTGGAGGTATAGTGGCTATAGAAGAAGTGTGGGGGTGGAGATGCTGCATTTTTTTTTCTGGAAGAGATCAAATGTGGGAGATAAAGGCAAAGATAACCACTTATAAAGACTTTAGTGCACAAAACACACTTAATAGCCTTAGTTAAGCTTTATGTCATTTTCCTTGCTACAAGACCCTGGTTTCTTAGTCTTAATTTCTTGGCCCACATTTAAATTTCTTGCCATGCTTTGGCCAGCCATCCCTTGGGTGAGATAAGTGATTTGGCCACTTAAATGGCCTTAAATGAGCTTAAGGGCACAAAAGACACTTAACAAGCTTAACCTTGCTTTGTGTCATTTTTCTTCTAATTAATTATGGTCTCTTTGTCTTAAACTCTTTGGTACACATGTGCCCACCATTGTTGACTGAATATCAAGCCTTGGTTGCCTCCCCCATGGTGGGAAAACTCCAAATTGCTCCATTTGACTTAAGTAAAAAATGTACACATCATAAGGCTTACATTATGACACTTAGGTCCTCTATGCCTTTTTGTGTTTTCTTTGTCTTTAGTTGCCTTCCATGAGCAATTTGGTCCTCCAATAGCACTTTCATACCATTCATATCCTTTTCATAACTCTCCAAATCTCTTTCTTGAGAGTTTTACAATTGAGTACCCGAGTTTCCAAAATCTTACAAAAAAGTCCATAGGTTGCTTGACAAACAAGCAATCCTTAAGGATTTTCTTGAGGGCCAAGTTACTAACTTGGAACACTTTTAAGGAGGTGTTGATCATGCCTTTTACCCCCCACACTTTAATCACTATGGTGAGAATTACAAAATACAATTGTTTTTAGCCATTATGACACACTTGTAATTCTCCCATTTTGTGAGGTGGTAACAATTATTGATAGCTGAAACATTGGCAAGGTAAGGGAGGCCAATGGCTAAATTTGATTAGGAATTCCAAGGCAATAAGGACCAAAGGACACTAAATTGATTGACTGCTCTTGCTTCCTTGTTAAAGGAGATTTCACTGGTGTATTGAGGTGTTTATGCTCTATTAGGCTTGGAGGGTTGGTATGTTGAGAAGCACATAGCTATGCTCTATTAGGCTCCTTGAGCTGAAGCTAGCTTATTGTTGTTGTGGGCAAGTAATGAGGGCTTGGGTTTTGTAGAACCCTGATGCTTGGACAACATCCATAGTCCTAAATGAGCTCAATGAGCACTAATGTGTGTGGTGTGAGTGCCATTGTCGTGTGCCTAAATGGTGAGTGACTTGCTGGAGGCCATTTTGGCTGTATTGGTTGTGTTCTATGGAGTGCGTGTTGTTGTCACGCATTCGTGCATTCATCCATTAATTTTTAGTTTACTTGCTGATTGTTTGTTCTACTCTTGGTGTAATGTTGTATTGTTGAGTGCTATTGCTGGATACTAGTTGCATGGATAGTATTGTATTGGTTCCTTTTGGTGTTTACCTTGTTTATTTTGGATGCAGGATTGAGGCTTTATGTTGTGACTATTCCCTATTGATGTTCATAAGAAAGTCACTCCCCTACTTAACTTTTGTAGTGTTGGTATTTTTTTGTTGCTACTATGGTTGACTTGGCTTAAAGCTATTGAATTGGCACTCTTAATGATAAGTGTCTAACGATTAGGTTCTAGATATGGGAATTTTTTTTGTCTTGAGTTTTGGTTTTGATATATTTATTTTAGGCCATGTTAGGCTAAAATCAAGACTATTTGTAAATAATTGTAGAATTAGTTCATGTTGAAGAATAACATTTTTTTCATGTTGTAATTCCAGAACACAATCTACTGTTTTCTTGCCAAATTGTTTAGTTAGTTAATAAACTAAGAAAAATTAACAGACCCTAGTCCTTAAGGTTGTGATAGTTCTGGTATCAAAGCAGGTTTGCCTGGAATTAATTGTAATGAGAGAGGAGCCAAATACCATAATAGTGTAATTGGTGTAATAGAGAATTTGATATGAGGCTAAAAAGCTAAAGGTTTATTGACTGTAAATTGCAAAGTTACGACTAGGGGTCTAAGGCCATCAGGTTGTAAATTAAAATGGAGACAAACAGGCTGCAAAATCTGAAAATTAAGGCTAAAAGGCTATGTGATGTGAGCTTAAATCAAAAAGCTGTACAAGTGGAAATCAGAAGGCAATAGGCTAAATACTACGAATGAGAGACCTTAAGGGCTATATTTGAACTTGCAAAGCAAGAGTGGTGCTGATAAATGTTGTTTGAAGATTAGAGCAAGCTTGATTTGGAAACAGAACTTGCTAGATTTTGTTTCTAGTATAAGGGATTTACAACTTTGAAAAGGTTTGACCTAAGTTTGACTTTTAAATATACAGATACTTTGGGACTAAACTTTTCATCACATGCTTACCTAGTGATTTGAAATTTGTTGGATGACTTTGGTTAGAGAAATTTTTGGTTTATAGGTTGAATGTTGTTGAAGTCCTTAATCTACTGAGTTGATGTATCTATAGACAAGTCAAACTGAGTGAACTTGACTTCATTAACTAGCTATGTAGTCCCTATTCTAAATGGTTTAGTTTTCCTTAATTTGGCTTGCAAACACTGAAATTTCATAAAGATTTGCTTCAAATCTTTCAACTTTAACCATTGTGTTGACTTTTTGCTTGAACATGGCTTTGAGTTAGGGCTTTTATTCACATTTTAAACTTCATAATTTGGATGTGCTCAAGCCATAAAATCAATTTATGCAACTGAAGAAGCTATTTTTATTTTATTGAATTGTGATGTAGAAGATACCATGTGTGTGGGGAAATTTTGACTTTTGAACTTTATTCTAGTGTATTGTTGGTGTATAAAATTATGGTATAGACAATGTACTAGGAGAGAAGGATTGTACTAATGTGGATTTGTAAGAAGCAAGCTAGATTTTTTGTGGAGCTTGGAGGCAGAAGCTGTTAAAACAGTTTTGATCTATTCTAGAATTTGCTAGGAACCACATGTATGTGAAGAACCTAGTCTCACTGAAGAACTACTAGGTTCTCCTAGTAGTGATAGTATAAAAATGTGGATTGGAGATTTCTGAAAGATACTTTGAGCTAAAAAGATTTGAAAATTGTTTAAGGCAAAGAAAAACTTAATTATGCAACAGAATCATGTAAAATGGGCAGGTTTGACCCAAGGGTTAACTTTAAGCTAGGAATAAGTTTTGAAGTTAAAACTTTACTGACAAGTTCCAGAGGTTGTTTGGAACTAGTAAGGCCTATTTGGGGTGGAAAATAAACTAGTTTGGATGAAAATTGCAAAGGAAATCCAATTTTGCAAGTTTAAGGTGATTTTATGGAAATTTTTTGCTAGACTATTATGTGAACATTTAAACTAGGATTTTTTAGTTGGAATAAGTTTATTTTTCATAATGAAGCATAATTGCAAAGTTTGGTTTAGAAGCTAATTAGGGAACTTAAAATCAGCCTTCAAAACCAAACCCCTAAATTTGGTGTTTATGACACTAGTCTAGTAAATCTAGATGAATGAAATAGAAAATTTTAGGGGAGCTAAAGGGTTGAAGGTACTTAAGTATTTCACTTGTTTTGGGTAGAGAACCTTATATACCAAATACTAGTCGATTGGGGAACTGACCTGTTGTTGACAATACAAGACAAAACTACAACCTTTGACCTCGGACTTACCTTTAAAAAAGGAACCAGTAAATTCCTTGGGACTTTGTAGCCAAGTTTGTGACTTTAATGCTGACTTGCTCAAGGCTTTGAGAAGCTTAAAACCCCAGGGATAAAGAAATTTGTGTTGTTGGTTCCTTCTTAAGTAGAATTGCTTAACAAGAGCTTCAAGTTAATCCTTATTTGGGTGACCTGGCACATTTTTGGTGTGCCATGATACCTGAAGACTATAGGTTATGGTCTAGAAATGTAAAAAGCAATCAAGGGTCTAAACTGTCAAAACAGTATCTAATTACTTGACTGAAGGGTTGACTTTTGAGATAAGTCACCTATTTGAGTAGGAAGCTAGCTAGAAATATTTCAGAAGTTATTTAGAAGTAAAAAGTTTGTCACTTGAATTCCATAGCTTGCATATTAATTTAAGGTTGTAACCTATCGGAATTGACAAATGGTAGAAGACTTATTACTTCATTAAATGACGGTGCAAGCGTTAACTAGGTCACTACTATGACTGAAAATCATTTTTGAATTTATGTTGCTTGGAGAATTTCCATAGTGCCTTAAGGCATGTGGGAATAGCATGTGTGAAGTTTGGTCTACTAGAATTCGAAGTTCCATCAAACACAGTTTCAAGCTTGTATGTTTGACCTTTAGGTTGACTTTCTACTTAGAAGGAATTGCAACTTGAGGTTTCTTGAGCAAGTTATAATTGGTAAATTGGGCTTGTTAGACAAGAAAAATTATAATGCAACACTACTAAAGCAGAAAAATTCTGACAAGTTGGTCAGATTAACAAAGAGTTGACTTAGATGTTGACTTTCAACATAGTGCACCAAATGGCTATGGGAATTTGAAGGTACTTTTATGATGCTAATTGAATTTTTGTTGAAACTAAAAACCAAAAATATGGGGTTGTAGGAAGTGAAATCTGCAAAAATTGGTCATGGTTGTCAAACTTTGACCTGAAGGTTAACTCTTGGTTTAAGTCACCTGATTACTTAAAATGCAAACAAGGAAGCTTCACAACGATAATTTGAACTTGCAAGCAATAAAAAATCCAAAGTCTAGAAGCTGCAAACCTTTTAAAGGTAGTAAAACTATCAAATTTTGACAATAAGATACTATTTCATGGAACTACTATATAGTGAAAGGCTAGGGCTATTGAGGTGGCTGACAATGATTGAAATGTAGAAGTTCTAAAACTGATTTAGCACCTTTAATAGGTGCCAATCAGCAGCATTCAGGGAAGTTCCAATAGAAAAAAAAAACAAGTTGAAGGTTTGACTCTTAGACTGACCTTCAACATGGATAACAATTGGCCATAAAAATGTTTATTTGTGCTTTTAGAGTGATAATGGAAGCATGTTGAACTAAAGCCAAAGTGTAAACATGTAGGATTTATGAAATTCTATAGAAAACAACTTTGGTTGACAAAAGTTTGACCAAAAGTTATTTTTTGTAATAAGGAATCAAATGTTTCTACATCTTTGCTGGAGAATCAATGTTGATAAATGAAACTTGCTGGGATGATGAAATTGCAAACCAGAAGCCAATATAGAAGGATTTTTCATAGAATTGATAAAGCTATTAACTTGGACTTTAACTCTGACTATAGATTATAGAAGACATTTGAAAATGAAATCTCACTAGCAGGCATGTTTTTAATTATGTACTTGCTCAGGTTCCACATTAGAACCTAGTTTTAGTATTTTGATTAAAGTCTCATTGATTCATAAAATGGTGTTGCAATTTTGCAAAATATAACCAAAAGGTTAGAGTTTCACCAACTCTTTGGCATTGACTTAGGAATATCAAACAAAACTAGAAATTAACATTAAGGTTTGAATTAGTAATTGAAATTTGCTAGAGTGAGAAATTTGAAAGTCAAAAGACATAATCCAAAGGAAAGCTACAAAATTAGTTGAGGGGTTGAAGCTGACCAAGAGGTTAACTTCTAGCTTAAAGAAGTCCCTAAGGCTGGAAGTTGGAAAACATTTACAACTTTGGATTATGAATATGTATGTGTTAACTTACTCCTATTGGATTCAGTTTGGAAAGGAAGGAAATCAGTTATAAACTAGAGGCCATTGCATTGAGTTGGGACCAAAATTATATGCATATTATTACAAACTTACAAGTTTGACTTGTATTTTGATTTTTAGCTAAATGTTTGGTGGTTGTGAAATTTTACAAAGTGGTTCCAGCTGCCATTTGAAACTTTGTTGAAAAGAAAAATCATACACAAACATCAAAAGAAACAGAAGAAATCTATAGAACTCATTAGATTAACAAAGGTTGACCTTAAGGTTGACTTTTGGTTATGAGGGAGCTTTGAGCATGAAATTTTGTAGGCGTTTATAATATCATATTTTCAGATAGTCAAAGCTCTCACCAAAATTCTAACTTTAGTAGGTTTATTCCTTCTATTGGCATAGTAAGGCACTACATTGCCTGGAACTAGCTTGACCTTGTTAATGAAATTTTTGCTACTTATATGCAACTTTTGAGCAAGAATGGCCTGGGGGACCTTAAGTCTTTAGAAGTTTAATAGAAAAGAGTATTGGAAATAGAATATGGACAGAATTTGGAAATGTGAAGCAGCAAGCATACAAAGAAATCTACAGAAATAATTCAAAGAGTCTAGTTTGACTTATAGTTGACTTCCAGCAAGACTTAATTGATGGCTTAGAAATTTTAGAGCTAGGTTGAGACTCTTATATGAAACCTGTTTGTTTGAAAAACCAGGCTAAAAAGCTATAGGAACTGAAAGTTCTACAACACTTAAGGTAGATGGGTATAGGTTGACTTTTTATTTGACTTTCAGAAGAAGAAGACTTTGAACCTAAAATTTGATGGGTAACTATAATCCTATGTTTTGGTCTTCCTCAAGCTTGAAAACTAGAATTTTGACATTGTGGTGGTAAGAGATGGTGTGGTGGACTAATGTCCATGGAAGACAACATGAAAGGTTGTGTTGAACACAAACCTAGAAATGGGAGTTGGACATTGACAAACATCACTATAAAAGTGTGAAGTACAGTGACAAGAGGAAGCATTTTGAATGTCTTGTACATAAATCCCAAATATATAAGCTTTACATGAATTGATATTAAAGCCAACAACAAGTGCTAGCTCTCTATCTTGACTGACAAGAAAAATTTGGAGGACCAAATTTTCTGAGGGGAAAGAATTGTGACATCCTCCCCATGCATAGGCCCTAAGTTGATTGTTCATGAAAATAATGACATATACAGTAAGTCTTTGTCAAGAAAGTCAATATAATAGAGTTATTAAATTATGCCTTAAATTCAAAAGAAATTAAGAGTTACGTTTATCTGGTAGAATTCGTGGAAGACTAAGTTACAAAATTGTAAGGCCTAAAGGGTTAGATTATACCTGGTACCTAACCAAGGGGACTCAATTGAATAATTAAGGAAAGATTTAATAGACCATTACCTGGAAATATTGGAAAGGGTGAAAGGTCAAGGACTAAATTTAAACATCCAAACACAACCAAGTCTGCATAATGGAATTTTAACCCATTAATGCAAGCAATGCATGGGAGTGAAATGAACATAGGCAAAGGAATTATTTGTCAAGGAAGTTAGGCTTGAGGGTTGAATTACAAGAAAACATAAAGTTATGGATTGATTTGTGAGACTCAAGTTTATTTGCCAAGAAAGACAAAATTGAAGATTCAAGACCAATTGTAAATAATAGAAAGTCTGGAGGTTTAAAAGGCATTATTTCCCCAGGAGGTGCCAGACTGCCTTACTCATTATTCGAATCTCTTCTAAATTAGGCTTTGTCAGAAAGTGAAGAGGAAGTATTAGCATTGTTGTTTTAATGGCGATTTGGCTAGAATTGATGATGTATGTCTTAGGTTCATTGGTTTTAGCTTGCTTTCACACTATGCAAGGATACTTACATTAATAATTATGATTATTGATTATAAAAATGGTTCAATATAGCACAAAGACTTGCTAATTTGATTGCTGAGAGAAGATATGCTCAGGCTGCTCTCAAGGAAGGTACTGCATTTTAGTTAAGGCAAGAAGGTTTGGGTAGCAGCTCCAGGTTCTGAATGTCACCAACATATGAGGCATCCACTACCCTACTGGGTACTATAGGGTCCACCTCACTCACATTTGGAGTATGGCGTCCTAGGATCTAATGGCTCCTTATTAAGCCATTATAATGTGGAACTTCATTTTATTACTTGCATTACCATTTTGTTGCTTTGTGATTCAATAAAACATGCACATGCTCTTAAGCTCTGTAGCTTAGTTCTAATAATAATCATGCATGAGTAGCTTCAGTATTCATTTTAAACACAAAATGTACAACAGAAAACTTGGTTGGTCAACACTTAAAAATAATATTAAAATAGTACCAAAGCATAAAGCATTTATTTCCTTTAACCATATTTAAGCAATTTTCCTTCATACATGTCATATAACATGTGAACTAGTACATGCAAGTTTCTTCATTTAGCTGGATATAATTTTATAAGAGGCATCCACTTTTTAAGGCATTCAAGACTTTATATGGCATAAGAATCCTAGTACAAGATCCATAGTATAGGCTTGTACCGTGTACCTTTTAGTACCATAGTGCTCATGGTGTTTGACTCTTTTTAGTGCCTTCGTGTCCAGTGTCTACTACTTTGACCCTTTTGGGCAAACAACACTATAGTTGCTAGGCTCCATATCCACGTTACCTACACATAATTGTAAAGTGTGAGGATTTTATGAATACTCAGTAAGGTCTTACGCACCTGTAATAACCATATAGGACTTTATGTATAAAATGTAGACATAGTCGTGACACTGGATCCATTCACATTTTAGACCATGCCAGTAGTGATCATCCCATGTTATAGGTTCTTGTAGGCTATCTCCCTCCTAAATGGTGAGCTCACAACCACTAGGCCTTAAATGTATGATCACCACATTCAAGGGTCACATTGGAATTCCTTGCCTCTAATTTCTTCCTTAGTCCTATTTTAAAGAAAGTCATAGGTCTTTATCCTCATTAAGAGGACCTACTTGGTTCATTTTCTCTTTATAATTACTATTTCATAGTTAGTCTACTATTGGATTTGCTAGCATTCCACTAGCATGCAATTTGCTTTTCCTTTTTATGTATAGGAGTAAGTTTATTGGTAGGCCAATTTGTGTCTGATATAGTCTAGTGCCCCCTTAGGACTTCTTGACCTACTTAGGGCACCTTCGGCTCCATAAGCTCTCCTGAGGATCCCTTAGGTCTCCTAAGGTCTTTAGGCCATATAACACCCTTTATCTACACAATTGCTTCACAGTCTAGGTGTATTCTACACCAATCCTTACCATCAGCTACCTTACCATTACTTACTCTTCTACTGCTCATTTCCTAAACAATGTAGCCATTTGTACCGGTGTACAAATTTCCTAGCTAACATTAACATAAATAAGCAAGAGATAATTGAATTCAACCTTTACCTTAACAATATTAAATGCAGGCTTTCTAAGTTTTGGCCAATGTCTTGGCTATCTCGGTTTTAGTCTATTTAAGGGTATTTCTATAGTAGATTGAGTAATTACCTATAATTGATCGTTTAACAACAATACAAACCATTTCTAGGCCAATAATTAATAGTTTCCATTGTGGTTTAAATGGCTAAATTAAACATTCTTTGGATTTATTTAATAACTAACCCTTATTATTACTTATGCCTCAAGTTTTGTTCCAATCACTTGAGACTTGGTTTCCATTATTTGTTTTACTTATAAAGAACTAAAGACCATAAATTCTAGCCACATAGAATTAGGACAATGCTGGAAATAAATCATGAACAATTCTAGAATTTCAATATATAAACCGAATCTCATCAATTTAATCGGTCATACTTCTTTTCCTTCCACGTTTCTTGTTTACTACATTTTCTTCATTTTGTAGCTTTTAATTTGACAAAAGAAAACTTATAATTTTCTCCAATTACTTTCCATCCATGCAAAATAGAATTAAGAAAATAGAGCAACTCATTTTTACCTCCCCCTCTCCCAATCATAGCTTAGGCTCCTTGTAACTTAAGCTTGTTTCCAAGCTTTCCATGCTTACTTTAGCTAACAATCAAATAAGAAACTAATTTAAACCATAATTCTAGAAGCTCTAGGTTTGAGTTAGAACTAGAAAAATTAGGGGACATAAGTTGTTTACTTACTTGCAATAATTTGGGCTCATCTTTGTTCTTCATGCATGAACACATGATTTAAACCCCAATTCCCTGCTAATTTTGTTGTTAATTTGATGGATTAGCATGGTTGGGGGCTTTAGCAAGCTTGGCCATGGTGCTTCTGAGATGGTAAGAGAGGTTTCATAGGCTGGTTTAGAGGTAGAAACATGGGACAACATAAATCAGCCACCACCGCTTCATTCGCTTTATCCATGTAGTTGGTGCCTTAAGTGGCTGTTCTAAAAACGTAGGGAAAACTATGAACATGCTGACAAAAGTAGGACTAGAATCAACATTGAGCCGGTCCTGAATCCTTTACAGATTTAATTACATGTCCAGTCCCTAGCTTCCAAAAATGTGTAGTTTAGTCCTTAGATCTTTAAGGGTCACATTTATATCAATGGACAATCTAGTCAATACAAAATTTCACAATAATAGAGCAAGAATCATGGAAAATCATGAGACCTCAAATTCAGTATGTTCTCATGCCTTATCCAACCTTGCAATAAAAAATGGGTCACTATGTGAAATGACCAAAATGTCTTTCTTAGCTTGACTTGCTTAAATGATCAATTTTAATCATTTTTAGATACTATACCCTACTAAACCAAGACTCAAGCTTACAAATAATATTCTAAGCATTATAATTATCAAAATAACCCTGTTGCCTTAGTAATCCAAATTTGCTGTAGAAAGGGCCATCACAACATATAAGTAAGGGACATGTCTTTGAACTTAGAATTCTAAACATGGTCTATTTATTGATCATTGTTGCTTGTTTTGGTGAAATGTTGCTAGCTGACTGAGAGTAAGGTTAGTAAGGCTTTAAGGCTATAAGGAATCTGAATTTTAAGGGAATTATGAAATTTTGATTAAGGCTTACTTGTTGGTTTTTCTTGTGAATAGTTATTATTGATGGCTGAAACATTGGTAAGGCAAGGGAGGCAAATGGCTAAATTTCATTAAGAATTCTAAACAAATAAGGGCCAAAGGCCAATAAATTAATTGAATGATCTTACTTCCTTGGTAAGGGGGATTTAACTAGTGCATTGGGGAGCTTGTGTTCTGTTAGGCTTGGATGACTCGTATATTGAGGAGCATGCAACTATACTCTGTTAGGCTCTATGAGCTAAAGCTAGCTTATTATTATTGTAGGCAAGTAATGGGGGCTTGGGTTTTCTCAATGATGCTTGGCCAGCATCCTTAGTCCCAAATGAGCTTAGTGAGTGCTAATGTGCGTGGTGTGAATGACCTTGTGGTGTGCCTAAATGGTGAGCTACTTACTGGAGGCCAAGGTGGCTACATTGGCTATCTATGGAGTGTGTGTTGTTGTCATGCATTCATCCATTGCATTTCAGTTTACTTGATGATTGTTTGTTTTGCTTTTGGTGTAATCTTATCCTGTTGAATGCTATTGCTAGATACTAGTTACATGGATAGTATTGTATTGGTTGCTTTTTGTGTTTCCCTTGTATATTTTAGTTGCAAGATTGAGTCTTTATGCTAAGGCATTAAGCTGAGGCTTTATGCTGTGACTGTTCCTTACTGAGGTTCATAAGAAACTCATTCCCCTGCTTAACGTTTATAGTATCTGCATTTTGTTGCTACTACTGTAGTTGATTTGGCTTAAAGCTATTGAATTGGCTCTATTAATGATAAAGGTCAAACGATGAGGTCTTGGATATGGGACTTTTTAGTCATGAGTTATGGTTTTGATGCATGTATTTTAGGCTATGTTAGGTTGAAATCAAGATTATTTGTAAACAATTGTAAAGTCAATTTATATTAATTAAAAAAATTATTTTAATGTTACAATTCTAGAACACAGTTTATTGCTTTCTTACCAAGTTCGCTAGTTAGTTAATAAACTCACAAAAACTAACCTACCTTAGGCCTTAAAGGCTATGACATAAATTATCCCTAGCTGGCAGCCTATTGGAAAAGCATGTCACTAGAAAGTCTTTAGCTTTAAGGGGTGTTGCAAATGCTAGAAGTTTTAACATTGCATTTATTCAAACAGAATGCTCGAGGGTTAGAGTGGAGGAGAGTATATTCAATATGATAGCCTAATCAAAGCTCTATATGTGTCTTTTGCTTTAGCACCCCCCACACAAAGTGAAAGTATCAGGTATTGGATGAGAGGAAAATGGAATCTAAATAATGTGTGAAATGTTTGTCTGGTGGAACGTAAGGGTAAGAAGTTTCAAATTCCACCCTCTTTCACTTAGGTGCATAAAATCCACCATTGTCCAATGCTCCATTGCAGGCGTAAGAACCATTAGTAGTGAGAATTGAGATGTCATGTACATTCATCTATCATACTATACATTGATGGAGGCCCCATCACTAACATGCTATATGCCATTTGCCCGAAGTAGAAAACAACCTAGAACTAGTACTTTTGAGAAATGTGAGGAGCGTTGAACTTTAGAGGCATATAATAAGGACAATGAGGGATAGTATTGTCACCGCATCATAAGTTAAACCAAAGACTTCGAATATAGCAATAGGCTCCAACACTTCTTGGCCAGTAAAGCATTATCAAATTACTCTCAATCCCAAACCATGCCCTTCATTCATCATGGATCGACTCAGACTAGGTCATGAGTGTTAGTGTTGTGCCCAAAAGCCAATCATGAGATGATTGTATTTTTGCACATTGAGTCATGATATTTTATTAAGGCATTAATCCAGCAATTATGTTTGTTGTTTTGTTCCTGCGTAACTTAACAAACATAATTGTAACCCTAGAATAATGATATTCTTAAAAGTCCCTGGTCTAGTATTATTGTGGAACGGGTTGCAATAATATATAACGACTAGCATATGTGGAGACTAATATGAGATATGTAGTCTACATATGGGTACAAGTTGGAGAACTTGTGTACTGGACCGACCCACCATGAGAACGCTACATGGATCGTTATATGAGTGTCATAAGTGATTCCCATAGTGATCAAGGTATATGTAGTCCTTCGACCTAAGATCATCAAGGTTCCCTACATGTGAGTCACATACTTTGATACTTTCCTTTGTTGCTCGTAACTGAGTGAACTTGAAGGAGGTCATTGGGTATGTCACATATCATGCGGAGGGATTTGTATGATCAAGATGGGATTTGTCCCTCCTATGTAACGGGAGCGATATCTTCGGGCCCCTTGATAGAGTGAGACTTAGAAAATGCATGGCCATGCTCGGATGAGTTGATATGCGATATCAATGTCATCAGTTTAAGTTAGTCTACTCGGTAATCAAGAAACCAAAGATTGGGCTATACGAGAGTGACACATTCCATGTCTCGTGCTTAGTCTTGATATCTTGGACAAAGGGACAATGGCATATATCGGTGATGATCATAAAGGTTTAGTCGAATCATCGACAATCTTGTCACTTGGGTAGCAATGATGTGTTGCTAGACACCGCTCATTGCTTATGATCATAAATGTGATTTATGATCATTGCCAACGTGATAAGAGCCTATTGGGTCGCACACATAGAGCAATTTGGATCATTAGAGTGCATGGGCTAATTATTTGGGTTATGGTTTCACTTTAATTTCGTATTAATAATGGGCCCAAAAGTTGAGCCATTATTAAGCCCGAAATTAAATCCTAATTGGATTAGGGCTTTGAAACCTATTAGGCCTGGAAGTTGAGTCTCACTATAAATACAACTTTTAAGTGAGAAATTCGCAGGTCTCCTTGCCCTAGCCTCCCAAAAGGACAGCCGCACTCTTCTCTTGCAATTCCTTGGAGGACGCAAGCTAGCACTGCGAGCGCAAGAGAAACGCATCTGCCGGGACGTGGTGGAAGCGTGGTGATCCCGAGAGGCTCGTGTGGATACCATAGAGAGCTTGAACACGTCAACTGTTCAGGTTTTGTGATTCGACTCTACAGTTGAGTGAGAGATCTCAACCGAAAATTAGGTATGAAAATTTTCGAACACCCGGTTTACCCAGTTTCACTTGGATCCTGGCGGGTTTCGGTTAAATTTCGCTGCGCTGTTTGGCTCCCGAAACCCAACAATGAGCACCAGATAATTGCTTGCTAATCGGACCTGTTCCTTTAGAATAGGGCTGGTTATTTGGTGTGTATGGTTGAAATCAAACCAAATATAGGCTAAAATTATAAGAAATTGAATAATTACATATTTAGTCCTTAATTCTCTCCTAACTTTCAACTTAGCCAAAATTGATATAGAATCATCAATTAAGCTTGAACTTTTTTTAGAATTTTCAATTTAGCACAAGGATTTTATAAATTTGAGGGAAAATTACAAAAGCTCCTTCAGTTTGATCTAACATACACTTTGCCCACTCTATTTTCAAAAACCTACACTTTACACCTTATTTCCTCTATAGTCTCCGATAACAACTTCTAAAACCCTAAATTAAACTGTCTGATAATCATGTTCCAATAATTTCAAGATTTTTTTATTTTTTTTCATAGCTAACCAACCTTTAAAAAATACTTACATACATTTACAGGAAGAAAAATACATTTATAGAAAGGAAAAACTGATTATTTAAAATATCTATTAACTATAAAAAAATATTAGAGAGACCGATATTACTGGAAGATAACTATTGTATACTTTAAATTATAATTTCAAAAGTTGTTATTGGATAGTATAAAACAACTATTGGGCAAAGTATAGGTTTTCAAAAATAAATGGGGCAAACTATAGGTTAGAGTAAATCTCAAGGGGGCATTTGTAACTTTCCCTAAATTTATCAATTAAATCTGAAACTTTGGAAGATTGCCAATTAAAACCCAAAACTTCTTAGAAATTTCAATTAAATCCAAAACTTCTATAAATTGATCAATTAAGACCTAACTTTACATTAAAGCACTAATTTTACCAAATTTACTTGAATTTTACAATTAAGCATAATTTTAACTCAAATCACTTGAATGACTCAAATTTGACACAAAACACAACCTAATAGTTGGCAAAATTGATCAAAATTCTATCATTGAATAATTTTCTAGGGCTTTAAGGACTTGAATACATATAAATATGTTTTAAAATACTAAGTTCTGAGGTTGGAATTCGAAACTTGAGATAAATGTTAAAACCTTAAGCTTCCAACAATGAAAATGGAAAACTTCAGCCTTGGTTGCTGAATTTTAGCTACCGTGCCCCTAATACCCTAAGTTCCCCTTTGTCGTCGCCACCCTTGAGGCCAAGAGCAACCATTTCGTTGTCTCTAGCCACTGTCGCTGCCCATTGCACTCGCCTTGCCCCACACCGCGTGATATCGTATGACCTAAAAACTTGCTGACGTGGAGTCATAATGCCAGAGTGGATGTCTGCATGGATGCTTCTTTCATTTCGTTTATGTTTTGCGTAAGTGTACTAGCTTCCAAAAATGGTTACAACTAAATTCCATTCCCATTTTTTGATCATTGTTTCATTTACCACTATATATCCCCTGAATGTAATCATTTTGAGGTATTAATGAGAATCATCGTCATTCTTTCTCAATCTCTCTTTTCTCCTATTTATTTTCTTGTTCTTGGGTTATAAGCCTTCACCCTCGAAGCTAATCCTTTAGTTTCTCGAGTTAAAGCCACCCTTCGTTGTATCAGTGGTATTAAAGCACCTTTTTGGCACCATGGCAAAAGGAATGAGGATGTAGGAGTGGCATCAGATTGTTGAGGAGTTCATGGAAAAATCTCATGACCAAAATGATCGCTTGAGCAAAGATATTATGTCACTCTGAAAGATGATTACTAGCTTGGCTATTACCATGCCTCCTTCACAAATGCCGCTAGGAATTGAGCTGATGGTAACAAGTTCCAGTTCGGCTAATGTCAGAGGTGCAATGGTCAGGGGTCCTCCGGGTAGATTGAACCTTTCATGTCTTACCCGAATCAACTTCCTTCACTTTGATGGTGAGGATGTGCACGTATGGATTTTTTGTTGTGAGCAGTTCTTTGATGTCGACACGGTGGCAGAGGTGCTTAAGGTGCAAGTGGCATTGAGACACCTGGGTGGTGAAGCCCTACAATGGCACAAAGGATTTGTGAAGAATTAGCCGAGAATTGTGCCCTTTTCATGGGCTGAGTACGTGGAGGCCTTGCGAGCTCACTTTGGTCTTGCTTACATTGATCCAATAGCTGATCTGAAGAACTTGAAGCAGAAAGGAATGGTGCCTGAATACCAGCGTCAGTTTGACACTCTATGGACCAAGGTACCTCATATCGTTCATGAAGAACTTGTAGTTAGCATGTTCTTAGCTGGATTACAACCTGAGATACTGATGCCTATTAGAATGCTTGGCCCTAGAACACTTCTACAGGCTTATGGTTTAGCTAAGCTGTAGGAACAGGTCAATACAACCTAGATGGCTTGAGTTCCAAACCGGGTGAGACAATTATTGCCTGCTGCTTCTCCGAGGCTCGCTCTATCTTCGAATCAGAAGTTAGCATTTCTTGCTCCCCCTATAGTTACCAATAACTTCAATTGAGGTGTCAAAAGGCTTACAGATCAGGAGATGTCTAAAAAAAGGGCTTGGAATGAGTGTTTTTGGTGTAAAAAATAGTTTACTTCTGGGCACAAGTGCAACTGAGGGCAATTGCACAAAATTAAAGTCGTCTTTGATGAGGTTGAAACAGCTGAAGACATAGAAGTGGATGGGGATACTGGTGACTTGAATGAGGGTGATTACCCTAATGAAACACCCTTGATTTCCTTGGATGCTCCTTTTGGGTTATGTGGAAATAACACCATGAGAGTAATAGGCATAGTCAAGGGGAAGCCGTTCTAAATCTTGATTGACTCTTGCAGTACCCATATCTTTTTGGACGAATTTATAGTTAAACGTTTGGGGTGCAAAGGGGGGTGCGTTAACCCCATTGGAGTCAAAGTGGCTAATTGCACTATACTATAGAGCACTCTCCTATGTAAGGGATTTTGTTGGACCATGAGGGGAGTTGCATTCCAGGAGGATGTATTAATGCTACCACTATGGCGCCTGTGAAATGATATTGGGGGTTCAATGGCTCAAGATATTGGGGGACATTCAATGGAACTTTGAGAAACTCAAGATGTTCTTTTGTTATCAATGTCAGAAGGTATCCTTAAGAGGGAGTGACACATCTCCAGCCAATTTCACTAAGGGTAAGGAGATGTATAGCCTACTGGAGCACACAACCAAGAGGATGGAAGGGCAAGCATATGCCCTACAACTGATTGGGTCCATAGAGCCTGACATTGAGCTATGCTTTGACATTGCTGTTGATCAACCATCACCAATGAAATGAATGAGCTCTTAGAAGAGTTTGACGATTTGTTCCAAAAGCCTAAGTTCCTCCCCCTTCATCGAGCACATGACCACACTATCCTTTTTAAGGAAGGGACTGAACCCGTCAATGTAAGGCCCTACCGATACCCATCAGTCCAAAAGGATGTGATTAAAAGACTGGTATGAGAAATGCTTCAAGTAGGAGTAATACGATCCAGCAAGAGAATTTTCTCCTCACCTGTTGTGCTTGTAAAAAAGAAAGACAATTCATGGATACTTTTCATTGATTATAGGGAGCTAAACAAAGTCACTATCAAGGATAAATTCCCCATTCTAGTAATTGAAGAGCTTCTTGACAAACTACATTGAGCTAAATACTTCACTAAGTTGGATCTCTGATTTGGGTACCATCAAATACAAATGGCGGCAAAAGTCATTCATAAGATGGCGTTTCGAACACATCAGAACCATTTTGAGTTCGTTGTCATGCCATTTGGATTGACAAACTCCCCCTCCACATTCTAAGTTCTCATGAATGAAGTATTTGGCCCCCTTTTGAGGAAATTTGTGCTAGTATTCTTTGATGATATCCTTACTTACAATCATAGTTGGGAAGAACACTTGGAACACGTCAAGAAGGTTATGGAAATAGTGTGCAATCATTCATTGTTTATCAAGGCCAATAAATGCAGTTTTGGACAGCCTACCATCAAATACTTAGGCCACATCATTAGTCAACATGGTGTGTCCATGAATCCAAAAAAGGTTCAAACGATTGTGGAGTGGCCTTTACCTCAAACTATAAAGCAACTTTAAGGATTCCTGGGCCTTGCAAGGTATTATTGACGGTTTATCAGGGGTTTTGGAGTTATTAGTTAGTGCCTTACAGCCTTACTCCAGAAGAACAATTTCGCTCGGACACAAGAGGCGTTGGACTCATTTGAAAGCATCAAGAGGGCCTTGAGTACAACTTTTGTTCTTACTCTACCAAAATTAAATGAAGTCTTCATAATTGATACGGATGCTTGTTAATACGGCCTGGGAGCTATTTTGCAATAGAAAGGGCACCCAATCTCGTATTTGAGCAAGGATTTATCTTTTAGGCATCAGGCTATGTCCGTTTACGAAAAGGAATTTCTTGCTATCATTATGGCGGTGGAAAAATGGAGGCCATATCTGCTTGGGTGACATTGCATCATAAAAACAGATCAATGAAGCTTGAAATTCTTATTGGAGCAATGGATTCTCACCCTTTTGCAACAGAAACTTATTGTGAAGTTGATGTCGTATGATTATGAGGTCCAGTATAAGAAGGGCTGTGAGAACTTGGCGATTGACGCACTTTCACGCTTGCCAAGCTAAGATATAAAATGTTTGGCCCTTACTTTTGCCACCACAGGGTCACTAACTGAGATTATAGAGAGTTGTACAAATGATACGACCCTATGCAAGCTTATAGCTGGTAAACTTCATGATTTGGCCACTCATCCAAAGTATTCATACATACCGGGAATTTTGTGAAGAAATGGGAAATTAGTTATGGGTCATAATTCCCAACTAAGGTTGAAGATCATTTGTTTAATACATGATGGTGCCACGGGAGGACGTTCAGGGGTGGATGTTACCACCAAGAAACCAAGATCTTGGTGTTATTGGAAAGGGATGGACCAAGATATTACGAGCTACATCCAAAGCTGTGATATATGTCAAAGGAATAAAATAAAAAACACTGCTTGCCCTAGCCTTTTACAGCCCATTCCCCTATTTGAGGTGCCATGGACAAACATCACTATGGATTTTATCAAGGGATTACCCAGGGTGCAAGGAAGGAAGGTTATCTATGTGGTGGTTGACCATTTGAGCAAATATGGTCACTTCATGGCATTAGGTCACCCATGTTCTGCTGACTTAGTTGCCAAAGTCTTTATGGAGAACATCTTCAAGTTACATGGGATGCCAAGGGCCATAATCTCCGACCAAGATCCAGTTTTCCTTAGCTCATTCTAGCAAGAACTCTCTAGGTAGTTGGGGGTGCAACTTCACATGCCTTCAGACTATCACCCTAAATTCGATGGCCAAAGAGAGGTAGTTAATCAATGTATAGAGACTTACCTGAGGTGCATGACTGCTAGGAATCAAAAGGAGTGGGTGAACTAGTTATCGTTAGTTGAGTGGTGGTATAACACCAACTTTCATACCTATACTCAATTCAGCCCTTATGAAGTCATGTATGGAATAAAGCCACCAGTACATGTGCCCAGAGATTCAGTAGTAGAGTCTGTTGAGCCAAGCCTTACAGCAAGAGAGCAAATGATTGCTACCTTAAAGGAAAATTTGGCAAAGGCTCAACATCGCATGAAACAACAAGTTGACAAGCATCGCATCGACAGGTGATTGGGTATACCTAAGGCTCTAAAAATACAGACAGATGACTATGGATGGTCATAGAAGGCAGAAGCTTAGGGCTCATTATTGCTGACCATTCCAGATTTTGGAGCATGTCGAGAGAGGCATACAAGTTAGACCTTCTACAGGATGCTCGAATCCATAATGTATTCAATGTATCACTCCTTAAGAAGAAGATGAGAGCTAAACTAGTACTTGCAACGCTCCACGACTTAGAGGAAGAAAGTAGGAAGGTTCCAGTGGCTATTCTGGAATGAGAAATGCATCGTTAGGGCGGCAACTGAGCTGTCACCAAATTCCTAGTGCATTAGTCAAATTCAACTCCTAAAGAAGCGACATGGGAAGGCTATACAAACTTGAAGACTAGATTCCCAGATTTTAACTACTCTTGAGAAGAAAGGTTTTTAAAGGGGGAAGACTTGATATTGTATGACCTAATAACCTGCTGACATGGAGTTGTAGCGCTAGAGTGGACGTTTGCATGGACACTTATTTCATTTCATTCTTGTTTTGCATAGGTGTACTAGCTTCCAAAAATGGTTACAACTAAATTCCATTCCTATTTTTTGGTCGTTGCTTTATTTACCATTATATATCCCCTGAAAGTAATCATTTTGAGGTATCAATGAAAATCATCGTCATCCTTCCTCAATCTCTCTTCTTTCCTCTCTATTTTCTTGCTCTTGGGTTATAAGCCTTCACCCTCCTTGAAGCTCATCCTTCAGTTTCCCGAGTTGAAGCTGCCCTTCCCTGTATCACCAAGCCTCCACTCCCAAACGTTGCCATCTACCGGTGACACAAGAAATCGTAAGAGAGGAAGTTCCCATTCACATGAGCTCCCATCTTAATTTGAAACCACCCCTACCAGTCACCGCCGTTCCCATCCCTGGTGCTTTGCCACAATGCCTATCTTCGTCTCGAGATCATTGCACCACCAGCCGCTGCTAGCCCTCCGCCTGCTTGAATCGAGGGAGAAAAGAGGGATCTAGGCCTTGTGACCCGTTTTGTCACACTCGACCCATTGTTCTTGACCTAGGCCATTAGGCTGGGCTTGAGCTTGTTCAACCCATAAAACCCAACCTTAATTCTAGTAGAACCCGAATTTAACACTTAAACTTTCCAGTTTTGTTCCTCTTAGCCACAAATTTTCTTTTTATTTTGCTTGCATGAACATCAAAAAAGCTTGCAGGTTTATTTCATTGTGATTTAGTCACTAACAAATTTATATTTCCTTCCCTTTGAGTTATTTTTGGGTCGATTTCACTAACAATTTTCATGTTTTCTTATAATTAACAAGTTTGAGTTAATTAAAGTTATTTTATGTTATCTGGTTTTATGTTACTTTATTTACTATAAATTATGTATTTGCTATAATTTTATCTCCTAATTGTTTGTTTCATTAACACTTTTTCTAATTATTGGTTTTAATAACAATTTTTTTTGCAAGTTTAACATCCATGTTAATTGAGTCTTTAGGGTTTACTTAAATTAACTTTGATTTTGTCTTATATTTTTTTTTTGTTTTTATCTTTAGTTTTATACTAACTTATTTTTTTTTCATTTTTCTTTTCAGAGTCACATGTTGGTTCTTTTTAGGTACTGGAAAGCTCACTACTTGAGAAAGTCTTTCAGCACCAATCTTGAGCAACTCCAAGGTGAACTTAACTGTCATTGTCACAATCACACCATCAACCACTGAGATATGTGTCCTAAGTGGTCATTTAAGCCTCTCATTCACATGGGAGTGAACTACGTAGGCTTTGATCCTACCTCACACTCAGGTACATAGGAAGCTTGGGAGTTCAACCCAAGTTCAACCTTAATAACTAAAATCAATCATCTCTCTCGTTTGTCATTTAACACGTGGATGCATGTTTTGTTATACTAACAATTGGTTTTCACTTGAATTAAGCTTGTTTCAGGTGAATTGGGTGCCACGCACCTTCCTAACTCATACCCAATTCCCGATCCCCAAAATCTCTGATTTTCACAAAATTTTTTCCTTTTATGTGATTCAGAGTGAAATTGGGTTTTTCCTTGGCTTTTACCATTTTTTTAAACTAAGTTGGTGACTCTATTTTTCCTAAACCTTAGTGTGAGCATCCACGTGAGGTTGTGTAAATAATTGCACTCATGTCTGATGGGCCACTGAGGTTGAGGCTGTGCATAGACATGCATTCTGTCAGATTTGGAATTCTAGAGGCAGTACCCAAACAAGCCTTCTGTTGGCTATTGCCCTAACACCTAAAAGTCAACTTGCTAGCGTCCCCTAGTGTATGTAGGAAATGGCCTATCTATGGCCCAAATGAGCTTGGCTAATTGATAGACGAGGTCTCTTCTAGTTAAGGAATCTCTTAATGATACTAGGGGACTTTGGTTGTAGGTTACATCTGATGTCCTTTTATTTTTTGTGAGGCTAGTTGCTGAAATTGATGTTACCTTTGGTTTAGCCAAACTGACCCTTAAACCTAAAAACTAGAACTTTGGCTTCTAGCAAGTATCGAGGTCCTACCTCAATTTAGGGGTGCCATATGGGTGCCCTGGCCTTAGTCCTTAGTGATGTCCTCTTATCTTTTCCAATGATGTCTAGCCTCGAGTTACTTCATCTACACCAAGGTCCCATAGAATGACGTGGCTGCTTGAGGTACATAGGTACCTTCAGCCATCATATGCCTCCCTGAAGATTAAAGTCTATTTGGAACTATAGACTTTTTGAGCGTAGGGGTAGAGCTCTATTTTATTAGTTGGGCTTTTGTGTTTCTATTCTTGGCCAATCTATGTCAAGACTCATATGGGCCTAATTACCATTCCTTATCAATTTCCATGGACATAACCTTGTCAAGGTGTCTACTTTTGGTCTTGGTTCTTTTGTCGATGTATTGTTTTTCTTGGTCATGTTCATCCATCATTTTGATGAGTCTGGTTTTTTGACCTTTTCCTTTGAACTTTGGCGATATTCCCTTTGATTTGGTCTTAATTTTTGATCTTTTTTCAAGGTGGTGACCTCAATCGTTTGCTTTTGTTTGATGTTTAATATCCTAGATTCCTATGGCGCTCCAACTTCCTTTGATAGGCTTCAAGCTTTTCTTGGATTCTCACACAATTATTTTGATTCATAGTTTGTTAATAAATTCATTATGTAGGCATGCTTTCATTTAGGTTTCCCTAGGCCATGTTTCATATTTTAATTGGTTAACATTCTACCAAAGTGTCACTTTATTTTAAATGGAAACATTATTTTGACCCAGAGTGGTAGAATTGCCATTAAATGCAACAATAATTGTGCCTTTCGATATTCAACCCTCAGGTTATATATGTTTTCCTCATAAGAGAAGTTCCCCACTTCTCTCATTTATTCTTGTTCTTTCAAACTCATTTGCTCTAAAGCTCTTTCGTTGCCACTAGCTTTCTTTTTTGCTCTATTAGGGCTCTTTGTTGTAACACCTTCCTTTTCCAGTTTGTAGATGACTGTTAGATGATGTTCTCCAGCCTTCAAATGTCTGAAGGTGGGTTGTAATTTTATAACATCCTTTTCTTTACACCAATTCTTAGTCGACCTAGATTTTTCTAAGGTTGTTTCACCTATTACCAAAGTAAAGGACTCTTTTACCTTTTAACTTGAAGTTACCCACTCCTTCACTGTTTCCAAAATCCAGGCTACTCAATCTGAAAACTTTAGAGTTCATTGGGCTCCCATCCCTAATATGCTACTTTGTCTAAGTTGGTGAACTGGAATAATAAATACTATATTTCTTCCAACATACAACTTCAGCTACGAATAAGGATGAGCCTAGTTATAGACTTTAGGGTTTTAGGAGGCATACAAGTGCAGTGGAATATAGCCAAAACCCTCCAGGACCTAAATGAATTGGGGTAAACAAAGTGTTCAAAATTTTCATACCTAATTTGGTTGAGATCTTTCACCCAACTGTTGAGTTGAATACAAAAAACACTTGAGCAGTTGACATGTTCAAGCTCTCTACGGTATCCACACGAGCCTTTCGGGATCACCACATCTCCACCACACCCTTGAAGATGCATTTCTCTTGCACCCACAGTACTAGCTTGCGTCTTCCAAGGAATGGCAAGATAAGAGTGCGGCTAGAACCTTTTGGGAGGCTAAGGCAAAAAGTTACGAATTTCTCACTATATGATGTATTTATAATGAGACTCAACTTCCAAGCCTAACAAGTTTCAAACCCTAATCTAATTAGGTTTAATTTCAGGCTTGGGCCAATTATTAATACGAAATTATTGTGAAACCATAACCCAAATAAATTAGACCATGCACTCAAACAATCTAAATAGGCTTTATGTGTGTGACCTAACCCAATAGGCTCTTACCACATTGGCAATGATCATAAATCACATTTATGATTATAAGCAATGAGCGGTGTCTAGCAACACATCATTGCTACCCAAGTGACAAGATTATCGGTCATTTGAGTAAACCTTTATGATCATTATCTGTATATGCCATTGTCCCTTTGTCTAAGATATCAAGACTAATCACAAGACATGGAATGTGTCACTCTTGTATAGCCCAATCTTTGGTTTCTTGAAAACCGAGTAGACTAACTTAAATTGATGATATTGATATCGTATATCAACTCATCTGAGCATGGCCATACATTTTCTTAGTCTCACTCTATCAAGAGGCCTCAAGATATCACTCCCATTACATAGGAGGGAGAAATCCCATCTTGATCATATAAAACCCTCTGCATGATATGTGACATACCCAATGACCTCTTTCAAGTTCACTCAATTATGACCAACAAAAGGAAGTATCAAAATATGTGACTCACATGTAGGGAACCTTAATGACCTTAAGTCAAGTGACTATATATGCCATGATTACTATGATAATCACTTATGACATTCATATCACGATCCGTGTAGTATTCTCATGGGTCAGTCAGTATACAAGTTCTCTGACTTATACCCATATGTACACTACATATCTCATATTAGTCTCCACATATGCTAGTTGTTATGTATTATTGTAACTCACTCATACTAGACCAAGGACATTTAAGAATACTATTATTCTAGGGTTGTAATTATGTTTGATTACATTATGTAGAAACAAAATAACAAACATAATTATTGGATTAATGCCTCAATAAAATATCCTGCCTCAATGTCCAAAATACAATCATCTCATGATTGGTTTTTGGGCACAACACTAACATAGACCTTGGGGAGATGAGATTAGGGTGTTTGTGACTCAGCTGAAGGTGGGCCTTTGATATCCACTTCATCCATTTTTGGCTAATTTTTGCCTCTTCCATGGAATGGCTGTTGACCAACTTCCACCGAATAGCTATGCCCATGTGAATGCTTTCTTTTGCATGTGTGAGGTCTTTAAACTCAAGCCACATTTTTTGGTCTTCATGTAGTATTGTGAATTGCATCCCAAGCTTAATGGCTTAACTACTACCTCCTTCCCTGAGGTATCGAAGGTAAGAAGTACCTATTCACCTATAAGACTAAGGGCATTTAAAAGGGTTGGTAGAGGAAGTAGTTTTTTGTAAAGGTTTCTTCATCTTGGGGAATATCAGCAAAACATGCATCAAGAGTACTAGAAGTTAGGGTTGAAGAGCCATTTAAACCGTTAGAGGGGAAAGAACTAGAGCTATATCATACTTTTGACAAAAGACTTTGATAGGTGGCTGAATGGGTGGAGGCTAAAGAGGACAAAGATCTTTTTCCTTTTAACATCAAATGGGACCAAATGATAGAGAACATACTTTGTAATTTGAAGGTAGGGACTGTGGATATGGATGACCAAAATATGCCCCAGCTTCCACTTCATTCTGAAGTTCCCTTCCTTGTAAAACTTCTTCAAAAGGAGTTCACTTTTATGGATGCTGCAAAGTGTTAGTAAGTATAGTTCATGTTATCTACTTGTTTTCTTTTTTGTAGATGTGATAGATCCTTTGGAGTTTTACAAAAGGAATTTTGAAGAAGATAAGAAGAAAGTGAAGGAGGAAAGTAAAAAATCATTGAAAAGTCTAAAATCCAAAAAGACTTTCAAGGATCCTCAATAGAAGAATACCAAAGGAGGAAGCGGTCATCACTTTTTTAGTCAATGTCCAAGTTGAGATCCCCGGAGGATGTCCTTTTTATCAAGGCTCCTCTTAAACCATCGGGGTACATTCCCTTCCTAACCTAAATAGTGCTTCAATAATGCTAGGGGATGTTCTACAATTGCAAAAACCCATATCCCTCCCTCAAGAGAATATCTTTAATGCTCCTTAAGAAAGATATAAGGGTAAGGAGCAAATGCTTCCTAAGGATGTCATACCTGTGACTTGTATAGTCCATGGGCTATAATGAAATGTACACATAAAGTACATTATGTTAAAATTTGAGTAATATAAGTCACAAATATGGAAATAAAGGCTACACAATGTAAGTACTCCATGAGAGTACCTTAGGGGTACTCTATTTGAACTTCAAGTGGAATCTAATGAAAAGTGGCATAATGATGAGCCAAATAAGGCTAAGTTTAAATGCTAAGTGCATTATGAGGATGGGACTCAAAATTGAGAACAAACTTGGCCAAGACACCAAGTAACTAAGTGCTTCAAGCTAAGGCATAAAAAAAAGACCCTTAATCACACTCTAGTGCACATTCAGGAGAACCTAAAGGCTTTAAAGCATGAACCACTAAAGGACATTATATGAGTACAATGCCTAAGATTGTGATACCAATGAGGGTAGTTACATAAACAAAAAAATGTGATAGATTCATGAATGATGACAAAGACACTAGGGTGTACTAGGAACACTCTTAAGTGCACCATTGTGTGCAACTATGTGCTTATGGTGACTCTAAGGCCTAATGCCTTGAAAGGCATTATATGAGATTGATAAGTAACATTTAAATGATAATGAGAGCTACAATGTGGGCCCAAAAAATATGGAAATGCAAAGAAACCATGGAGACACCTCAAGAAACTCTAAAGTGTGCTTAGGTGCACTTTAAAGTGCACTTGTGTTCAATGCAAAGTTTGAGGGCTTAATTGGCTGAATTAATAGGCAAAGTGGCTACTCAATATGTGCCACCTAAGAAGGTAAGTAGGAAAAACAAATTCCAAAAATATTTTAGCTACTTGGAGGAAGATTTGATGAAAAGTAGTCAAAATTTCCTTGGTGGCTACACCATTCGACAAACTTTGGACTTATAGTCTTCAAAGGCTATTTAATGTGGCTTCTTATCTATTTCATGGTAGCTTCATGGAATCATTAAATCAATCTAAGAACTTGAAAGGAACCAAGACAAAAGCAAAGCAAAAAGAAGACTACACTAGTCAAGAAAAATCTTGGCAGCTTGATTTTTGGTCATTCAGCCACCACCTACTTCTAAGTCTTCAAAGGCATCTTTCGTATAGCTACCTAGCTATTTATTGTCTATTTCCTAATTATTTTCATCCCTTAAATATAGCAAACACAAGCCAAAAATAGTTAGACATTGAAACACAAACAAAAAAAAAAGACAAGGCAAGTTAGCCAAAATCGAAGCTAAGTTAGCATACCAACTTTGGTGCTCTACATGAGCTACTATTTTATAATTTTATTCCTAATTTATTACCATCTCCTACCTATCCATAACCCTACCTAAACACCCTAGAGCTACTGGAAAGAAAAAAAGTGAAGAAGGATGGATACAAGGTGAATCTGAGACAAGATAATGCAAGATTAGCTCATGGTGTTGTCTATGTTGGTGGTCATGTTTAAGGATGTGTGATCAAGCTTCCTTGCTACCATTTTGACCGTAGGTGAGGACCCATATGAGGCTTCTTCTCCTATATTTTGGAAGGGAAAAGCTTCCGTAGGTGATGGCTTAAGCCAAAGAAATCTAAAGGCTATGTAATGGGCTATGTGTGCATAAAGCACTATGGTAAGCTACCTAGTTTGCTTTTAGAAAGCATAGGGCTTTTGTTCAAGTTGAGCCAAGCTTGATCAATAAGCTAGAGCTCTATGTTAATTGTACCTAATCAAAGTGATCACAAGAAGAAATCGCCAAGAAATCATGCTTGCTATGTTAAGAAAACCTTGTGTATGTGGTGTGTGTATTTGTGTGCTTCTCTATTTCCATGCATGTGCTAACCCATTTATTACTTATATATGTATTATGTACTATCTTATACCTATTGTTTTTTGTGTCTTTTATGTCTTTGGATGTAGGTTACTAAGAGAAGTTGGAGGTTTTTAAGTAGAGCAATGTTTTAAATATTGTGAAGGCACTAGGTGCTGTATTTGGGTTCTTTACTGAGTACCTATGTACTCATGCCTTATTTTGCCCATTTCAGGTAAAGAAGTCAAGGATTAAGGGGCTAAGGAACCTTTTAAGGAGCCCTATGTATAGAGGGGTGTACTTTATAAATTATGGCTTATGAAAAGGAAGCATAAAAAGTTCATCAATTTGAATTGATGATTGTGTTCTGTTGTTATGATTGTAGGCCTTGATGGCTTCCATAGGAGTTGTTGTTTTTGGCTCAATCTTGGTATGGGCTAGGACTAGGAGGGTTATGAAAAATCTATGGCCAAAGTGCTAAGTTAATGTAGAAGTTAAAGTCTCAATGGGCCTGGAGACTGTTTGGACAAAAAGATACACCATGCATGAGAACACTTAGTACATCAAACTTTTGATGTATATGTTTTAGCCATGTAGCCTTACTTGCAAATTTTGGCATGTACATATTTGTATATATTGAGGACAAGGGGACTAGGCTTAGAATAATGCATAACCCGTGCCTTGTATATATTTTTTGGGCTTAAAGGCACTAAGCATAATAGTGAAAAAGGAGGCATGCATGGTTTGTATTCTATTGTGTATGCATGTATATATGCTTGGATGTGTAAGTATAATCAGTTTTAGGTAGGCCCTTATGAACCCCTAAAGACATTAGGACACACGTTCACATGCATGCATAAACCCTTAAGTAAACTCAACTTATTGAAATCCCTACAATTGGGTAAAACCAAGTAAAACCCACTAAGGTTTCAAAAGCTTCAGATTCCTACCTAGATAAACAAAAAATTGGGGTTAAGAATCCTGGGAGTCAGAGTCTAATTCACCATTTGAAATCAATTGAATGACTAATAACAATCAGTTGGCATGAACCTTTCAAAAAGGTTTAGGGTGGAGGTGAGTTAGGGCTTGATAAAGAATGTCCTAGAGCTTTTGGGCATTGAGGTCCCTTGTTCTGAGGTTGGACCATTAAGTTCAGTTCCTAACTTCTCATTTAGTAGCTTAGGGCTTTTTATTTATATAAATTAATGGATGAATGGTTTGGAAGCAACCTTTTAATTGAGCTTTGTCATGATTACCTAGGGGAGACCTTAATGCTGGACAAGGTGGTTAAGCATGAGTGAAGGTGGCAAATGAGAAACACCAAGCTATAGCTTGGAAAGGAGTCAAGGTTCCTTATCTGGAAAATTTCAAAGGACATAGACCGTTTTGATAAGGATAATGGCATGATCATGGTCCCTAAACTTGCCCTAGGTATCAGAACTGAGGCCACATTTTGGACACTTTCCACCAAGGTGCCAAACAAGTAGATAGCAGCCACTCTCTTCACACACTACTTGGCTAAGGTAATCTTTTGTCTGTAGTCATCAACTTTCTTTGTTCATTATTTACCCAACAGATGCAGTTATTACTTCATTCAATTACTCATCATTGATTTAATTTCTTCATATTTTTAGCGGCTTGCTGCTGGTGTACATTAGCAAGATTTTTTGGTGAAGCAGCATGTTTTTTAGACCTAGATCAAGTAACATCTCAACAAGGCCTAGGAGTCATTGGCCTTGGTCTCTGATAGCCGAAGGGCTATCACCCACAGGACCTTCGGTAAAAAGGACCTGACACCACCCTCAAAAGAAAATATGACCAAACTTAGGAAAGGTTCGAAAGTTAACAAAGGCAAACCTTGGAAATGATGAACCACCACCTTCGGGTACAAACATAACTCCCGAAAGGGTTCATAAGCCCTTAAGGGTTTTAAAGGAATGATGACAAACACACAGTCTTGAGGGACCATTAACAGGAACCTTGCATACGCCCCTACCCTTTAAGCATAACCGCCTATCAAAAGCTAGAGACACTTCTCTCCGAAAGTATGGACCAAATCTGGTCGACCACGTGTCCTAATCTGCTCAACTTAAGTATAACGGCCTTCTCTTCTAAGCCCCATATAAATACTTGTGAAGCTCCTAGGTAATATACACAAGACACCCTTTCTTTCTACTCTCTAATCTTAGCAACCTTTCCCTCACATACTGACTTCGGCAAACTCCTAACCCGCATTCTTTGAGTGCTACAAACATCATTCAGGTGAAGTTCTCCCAGAGGCCTAACATGTCGTACATTGAAGATGTCCTTAAGCATCAGTTGGTGTCGTCTATGGGAAATCACTCCCAGGTCACCGTCATGGAGACTTGGTGTTTCAAGGACAAAAGGATTCCAAAGTCCCAGTCCTTGCCTAAGCCTCTGGCCAGAAAGGACCAAGCACCCCCAAAGCCTTCCCTACCAGAGGATGAGTGTCCTCTGATGGTCATTATGGGCTTCCTTCATGAATTCCAATGCTCCGTAGTAGCTGAAATGACATAGCAACTTGACCCAAGATGGTCACATGCACATTCTCATGCAAGGACCCCGCCTAGAGGTTAATTCGGATAAGGGGCACTAGTCATCGTGTTGGAGTTCACCTAATGGGAGCCCCCATAAAGAGTCTTCAACAGAGAACCCGCTATCTGATGGGTGGCACACGGTGAGGTCTAGATCGAAAGAACTAAGGTCCTCCCAGTGTTGGGCCCTTCTCCCCAGGGTAAGACCTCATCTCCTTACTATCGAAGTTACTCACTAAGAAGAAGACATTATTCTCCCTTACCGTAGGTTCCCCTATAGAAGAGAGAGGATAGTACCATTGTCTTAATGGAAAAGATCCTAGAGAGGTTGAACAAGGTTGAGAGACAAATCTCCCGAAGGCACATCTGGTCAAGGTTATCAGGTGGAGTGAGTTGTGATACAATACCACACTCCTTTAGGTAGTCAAGGAATTCTTGATCCAAGTATTCTTCACCTCGATTTGATCAAAATACTTTGATACACTTCCCAAGTTGATTCTCTACTTCATTCTTGAATTCTTTGAACTTTTCAAAGGATTCTGACTTATGTCTCATGAGGTACGCATAGCCATATCTACTAAAGCCATCAGTAAAGGTAATGAAGTATTGGAAGCCTCCTTTAGCATGTGTGGACATAGGGCACATACATCACTATGTATGAGTCCTTTCAATTTGCACTGTGAATGGGGCTTTGGTCAACTTGCCCAACAAACATGACTCACATATGTCATATGATTCAAAATCAAATGTGTCCAAGAGTCCATCCTTATGGAGCTTGGATATGCAGGTCTCATTTATATGGTCCAAACGACAGTGCCAGAGATAGGTCGGGTTTGAATCATTTAATCTGACCTTCTTGAGATTCACATTATAGATTGGATTTTTGAGTTCTAGAATGTACAACCCATTGCTAAGTTGAGCACTACCATAAAAGATTTCATTCAAATAAATAGAACAACATTTGTCCTTTATTATAAATGAAAAACCTTTCTTGTCCAAACAAGAAACATAAATTAAATTTCTACTAATAGTAGGCACAAAGTAGTAGCTGTCTAATTCTAAAACTAATACACCAGGTAAAGTGAAAACATAAGTCCCTACAGCTAAGGCAGCAACTCTTGCTCCATTTCCAACACATAGGTCGACTTCACTTCGGGTCATATCAAATGCCCCTATGTTTTCATGTTGCTTCTGAAGCTCAGATTCCATGGTAATAAGCATGAGGCAAGCAACATCCAAAGCATCATCAGAATGCTTCTTGTGAGCATCTAGGGATACCACGGTTAGCTACTTTGGCTTCTATGCATAATATTTCTTTAGATTATTCATGCACCAAGTGTTCTTCAAGGCAGTTTCGAAGTTAACTTGGGTTTGTATACTCTTGGCGTTACTTCTTCTGTCATGAGTTAAGGTTTTTTGCAATTAGCCCGTAATACCCCACATGAAGGTTTTTGAGTTTTCAGTTCACTTTCCATAGAACCAAAACTCTAATTTTTAAGTTTTTCATTTTACTTTTTGGTTTGTTGATGTTGCAACTCTTTGTGGGAAATCTTTTCTACTCAATTAAGCCTTGTCACAACATTCCTTAATCAAGTCAAGCTTTGCTCCTAGATAGATCTCATTTTTCTTATGATCGAAGATTTATATGCTGATCAATGGGTGATCTACCTCAACTAGTAATCAGCTTTCTGGCCCATAGGTAAGGGATAAAGGGATTTCATTAGTTGCCTTTCTTGGCTTGATGTGGTAACTCCACAAGTTTGTACTTCTCCATGCCATTTCTCTTTTACCTCAACCAGTCTCCTTCATATTCCTTCTTTCAAAGACTAGTTGGATGCTTTGACTTGTTTGTTACTTTGAGGATGGGCTATAGGAGCAAAATTCAATTTCATCTATAGATTGTTAATAAATTTTTAAAAGCCTGTGCTTAACTATGTATTGTTGTTTTCCATGATCCCTTTCAGGCAATCGAATTTACAAATAATATTCTTCCCAAAAAATTTATGGTTTTTTTTGTTAATATTCCTGATATAGGTTTGGCCTTTATCCATTTTGTAAACTAGTTGATGGCTACTATGTAGCACTTCACCTTTTAAGTAGCCATTAGGAGATGCCTGATGAAGTCAATTACCCATTTATGAATAGTCAAGGATATTCCATTGAGCTTACGACCTTGGATGGTACCCTCTATGTTGTCTCATATGTTTGGCATTTGTAGTAGAACTTGACTAATTGTTTAGCCTCTTGCTTGAGTGTAGGCCATAAGTAACCTTGTTGGAGTATCATGCTAGTGATTACATCCGTCCCCATATGGGATCCACACAATCCCTGGTGGGCTTTCTTGAGGATATCTTTAGTATCTTTTTTAGTGATACATTTATTCAATGATCTCACCATCCTTTGTGGATGTTTGTGATGCGTAAACTATTAATACTAAAACTTTTGAGGGAAAACTATATTTTAGTGATTTTGCTAGTGCATCGACCTTGAGATTTCTCATTGAGGTATCTTTTCAATTTGTACTTGGTCAAATTTCTCTACCAATTCTTGGGTGAGGTCAAAATTTTTTTTTGGCCTTCAATCCTTAACTTTGCACCCTTTCTTTAGTTGGCAAACCAATTAGGAACCACTACAAGTTCGTAAGTATTTTCAACATCGAATCTAGCCAGCTAAATCCCTACAATTAGTGCCTTTGTTACCAACTCTAGGGTAGTTCAATTATGGTGCCAAAATTGTGCATTTAGACTCTCAGGATTAATAATGTTCTGTAGGCCATCAGAACACTACCCTTAGTGTGCATACCCAAGTGACCTTCTTGGGCACTATGTAAATATATGCATATTGGTCCAACCATCACACACATATTCACATTTCATGCACACCATGGTAGAAAAGGAGGAAAACACTAGCACAAGTCTTAATTTTGGCTACCATACATTAGGCAATCTTGTTATGTTCTAGTGACCAGCCATTGCACCTGTAACTTCCTCTAATAAACTGTATCATCCTAGTGATGTACCCCTTATTTTCATTACTCCATTATCAAATAGAGACTTACACCAAACCAAGGAATTTTATTTTACATCAATAGGCCACCAATGGACCAAGTTATGGACTTTTTAAGTTGGTTACAAAAGTCTGACCAAATTGACAGTAACTTAGCCAATTTTGCAACCTCATATCTTTGGCTACAGAGCTCTAAAATCAGAAATTACAAATCCTAGTTCAACCTCTGGATGTGCTCTAGGTGTGGTCAAAATTTTATACCAATATTCGTTCTACACATGGAGATATAGCGTTTTGAGTGCAGAGTCAAAATTGTGGTTACTTTATGACCATTTTGCACGTACAAAGTTTCATAAGTGTACAAACACTTCATTCACAAGGGGTAAGTCCTCCAAGGCTATCCCATACATGTCCAATACACATGGGAAATACATTCTCTTACATCTAGCAACTTTATGTGGCCAAAACAAAATTTACAAGTAAGCAGCCTATCATTCACACTTAGGCAGCTTTACACCACATCACATACATAACCAAAACATTACTCAAATGTTCACATACTTGTCTCATTTTACATATACTTTATGTACATGCATACATGCACACATGCACTACACAATGGTCTTAACTCAGCTAAATACACACCTTAATTTACAGGAGTGCCTGAGATACAAGGGTGCCGGAGATACAAGGGACTACAGAAATAGGATGCTGGACAGCTGCTGCATAACACAATAAGCACCACTATTAAAAATACCAAATGTACTCAAAAAATCACCAAAATTTTCAGATCAGAACTATACATACGGAAGTTTAAGTACCTAAAATTTTAGATCAAAACTCAAACAAAAAATGTCAGTTTGAATGTGATCTTTCTGCTAGACCTGAAATAATAGAATTAAGGGGAATAAGTTTCATTGAAAAACTTAGTAAGGGTAACACATGGATTCAATAGACAATGTGAGCATCATTAAAGCCTATATTCAAAGACACTAAAACACAAAACCACAATGCATATATACAAGATATAGTAACCGAATGCAGCAGCCATTCACAACCAACAAACACATTAAATGCGGCAGCAACATATACCATAGGTTAGTCCATAAAACATGTAATAAACTTAAATAAATCACTATGGAAGCCCTCCTCAAGGTAATGCTTGGTCTTGGGAGGATTTTAACACTAGTTAGTAATAACTTTGGGCTCTAGAAATGACACGACCGTCTTTGGCCCCTGCCTAGAAGCCTGTGAGAGCTGGTCTCGCCGTGGTTGCATTTGGCTAGCTATATATGTGCACGGATTAAAATTCCATGAAACTAGTTTATTAACCTCGAATATGCAAGATGCATGCTCTTTATACTTTGACTTGGATTAACAAAATTCCATAAACCATTAACTTGGCCAAGATATTTCTATAGAAAATAAGTTTAAATAGCCAAAGCATACAAAATCAACATTTATGTGAGTTTACTACACATAACAACTGTGTGGGGGCATTCATACATAACGTAGACTAATGCCCTCACCCAAGAGCAACCCTAGAGTCTAGGACTCCTTGAAACATAGACAATTGAGGCAACTAGGAGTACTATATATACAAGCCTCAACTGAAATTTTCTTGAACTAACTCCCACCTTGGATGCAAGTCCCAGTGGTGAGTCACAAAAGTTCTTGTCCATGTGCTACTAGGCTCGATAGCCAAAGGAAGATTATAGTTATATTGTTACTTGACCAACAAGTTACCCCAACTAAACTAGAATCACAAGGATTTCCAAGTGAAATGCCTATAATAAAAGAAAACTACCGTGATAACCACCGGTGGTTACCTGACCCGACAACTTTAGAATCTGCACAACATAACTAAGGAGTGAAAATTCAAAAATTCTCAGTAAGGGTCTTCACTGTACCTGTAAGAAAATTACTAAGGACTCCACATATGAGAACATATGTAACTTGCTGTGAGCTCATATAGCCTGAGGGTCTAATATATGCATATACCTAGGTCCCTTGAGACCTCTCCTCATCCTAGTCCTTAAACTATAAGGCATAGCCTTGTCCTCTAGCAAGCTTAGCTTACCAGCCTAACTAGTTAGTCACACCGAATGGCATAACTATATATTCATAGTGTCCATTCTTTGTCCTAAAGGTAGTTTTCAGGATATCTTCCTCCTTAACTCTAATCTAAAAGTATCTAGACCGGAGATCAATCCTAGTAAATACCTTTGCTCCCCTGAGTCTATAGAACAAGTCATCAATTCTAGGAAGCGGATACTTATTATTGACTGTTACTGCATTCAACTTTCTACAGTCGATGCACGGTCTCAAAATTTTGTCCTTCTTTTCCACAAACAACACCGGAGCTCCCCATGGTGATACACTAGGCCTTATAAAGCCTTTCTCTAGTAGTTCCTCCAATTGTCTCTTCAGCTAATCCATCTTAGGTGTTGACATTCTGTGAAATGCTATTGAAATAGGTCCAACCCCAGGCCGAAGATGGATTACAAACTTAGTATCTCTCTTAGGTGGTAACCCGACCAACTATACTACAAACACTTCACGGAACTGATTGGCTATAGGAATTTTCTCAAGTTCCTCCTTTATCCCACTATTCAATGAATAATACTCTTCTTCATCGACTGTAGGGATGGTATCCATAAGTCTAAGATGTAAAATTTTAGCACTAAATGCTAATCCTCCTATGCAAGTTACTCTAGCTCCTTAATCATTAGTAATGTCAACTGAGTGATTCGCACAGTTAATTTGTGCCTTATACTTACTTAGCCAATCCATTCCCAACACTATGTCATAAGACCTCAATTCTATCACCCATAACTCACAATAGAAATCATGGTGGCCTAATTGCAAGGGATACCTAGTAACCACTTCATTGGTCGCAATAAAACTCCTCCTTGTAGTTCTGATGAGTCTTAACTTACCTGAGATTTCTGGCTGCAATTTAAACTTATCTACTAAGGTAGATAATATCACTGAAAGAGTAGCTGCCATATGAAAAAGCACTACAACACTACCATTCGGAAAAGTAAAATTACCTCAAATGGTAGCTAGCTCCTTGGTCACCTGACTCGCCAGGGTAAAAACCCTTGGGTCAACTGCTGCTGTGGCCACACCAGGTCATTTTCCTTTGGCAAGGGGTGTAGTGGGTAAGTTCCTGGGTGGGTCTGGCAAAGGTCGAGCCCATGGGCATTCCTTCACCCAATGTCCTTTTTGACCACAGATATTGCAAATATCAGTCCCTAAGGTACATGGACTTGTGCCATGGAACCATTTACATTTAGGGCATAAACCCATTTTCTTTATCTTGAAAGGACCTTAGCTTTCAACCATCGATCGCTTCCTGGCACTCTTTTTTAGGTTGGCTGGCCCAACCTCCACCTTTTTCCTAGGTGCCCTCAAATCCTCAAATTCCCTTTCTAAGGCTAACGCCTTTTGAACCACTTGGCGATAGCTCCTGATGTCCACTGTCGCCATATATCTCTAAAGCACAGGTTTTAGACCTTGAAAGAATTTCTTGGCCTTCGACTCATCATTACCAACCATGTAAGGAGCATACCAAATGAGTGAATTATAACACTGCTTATACTCTCATGCCAACATCTCTCCTTGCATAAGATTCTCAAACTGGATCCTTCTTTGATTTTGTGCAGCTTCATTAACGTATTCTTCTAGGAACTTCTTCTCAAAATCTGACCACTTGAGCACCTTTTTCTTATGCTCTGGTTTAGTACCATTGCTTTCTCTCAGCGTCTCCATCATATCATCCCACCATAAACTAGCCTTCCCTCTAAAAAAGAAAGGTACTAATGCCATCCTTTGAAAACTCATAACCTCCATAAGTGAAAAGTCAATTCATCTAGGATAACCAATCTTCTACTTGATCGGGATCACCTATCCCATCAAAACTTGGTTGGTCAACAATCTTAAACTTTTCCAACAACCTCATTTGATGTGGGGTGTCTCCCCTCCTTGGAGCCTCCATAACCTCTAGCTCATCCTCCTCCTCATGAACATGACTTCTCTATTCATGAGCCCAGGGCACTTGCTACTACTCAGCATGCTTCTCCTGATCTTGGTGTGGCTCATTCTCCTCTTGGACAACTTCTCTATCCTCATAATTTTGAAACAACTTAGTTATGATGGTGGTCATTCCCTCTGCCACTTGGGTCATAGTCTAAGTTAACCCCTAAAGCACCCTAGATATCTCATCCAGCCTTGCCACAACTGGGTCACTAGAACCTTCACCAGGTTTTCTAGATCCTCTCAAAGCTCTTAACCTAGTGTCAACCATGGCAACCTACAACCAAAGCCAGACAACATTCCCCAGATGTTGGTCAGTACAAACTATTCTAGCACGTGGACTTCCAAAACTAGATCTTAGTCTTAGCCTCCAATATCTATAAAGTGAGCTCTATGCTCTGATACCAAAAATTGACACAGCCATCCTTGGCCCCTGCCCAGGAAGCCTATGAGAGCTAGTCTCACAATGGTTGCAACTGGCTAGCTGTATATGTGCGTGGATTAAAATTCGGTGAAACTAGTTGATTAACCTAGAATATGCAAGATGCATGCTCTTTATGCTTTGACTTGGATTAACAAAATTCCATAAACTATTAACTTGGCCAAGATATTTCCATAGAAAATAAGTTCAAACATCCAAAGCATACAAAATCAACATTTATGTGAGTTTACTACAAATAACAACTGTGTGGGAGCATTCATACAAAAAGTAGACTAATGCCCTCACCCAAGAAGAACCCTAGAGTCTAGGAATGGAGGCAACTAGGAGTACAATATATACAAGCCTTCACTGAGATCATCTTGAACTAACTCCCACCTCGGATGCAAGTCCTAGTGGTGAGTCACAAACGTCCTTGTCCACGTGCTACTAGGCTTTGCCCCTAAAGGAAGACTGTACTTAGTACTGTTACTTGACCAACAAGTTACCCCAAGTAAATTAGAATCATAAGGATTCTCAAGCGAAATACCTGTAACAAAAGTGAACTACCATGATAACCCACAGTGGTTACTTGGCCCGACAACTTCAGAATCTGCACAACATAACTAGGGAGTAAGAATTCAGAAATTCTCAGTAAAGGACTTCACTGTACCTGCAAGAAAATTACTAAGGACTCCACATATGAGAATAGATGTAACTTGCTATGAGCTCATACAGCTTGAGGGTCTAACATATACATATACTTAGGTCCTTTGAGACCTCTTCTCATCCTGGTCCTTAAACTACAAGGCATAGCCTTGTCCTCTAGCAAGCTTAGCTTACCAGCCTAACTAGTTGATGCCTGTCGACATCTTCGTTATACAAAATGGTAGGCTTAAGAGGGACTTCCGGTAGGGAGATGCTGGTAGAAGAGACTTCCATCGTGAGATTGCCTGAAATGCTCAAAAGAACAGGGGTTAGGAGGTCCTCGGAGTGTGTTTCTGAGGGAGGAGCCTCCGACGCCCAAGTCAGTATTTGGCAAGTAAAGAGTAGTGAGTGGATAGTAAATAATAGAGTTCTCTTAAGAGTTCAGTCTTTTTCTCTCTTTTACCAAGGTCATTTCCCAAGTATTTATAGGAGGGCATTAGGAGAAGTCCATTTGGCACAGCGCACTAAGATCATAACATGTGTTCGGTCAGATGTGGTTCATACCTTCGGGAATGAAGACCTCCAGCTGGCCATAGGCAGGTCTGGCGAAAAGTCAGGGCCATGGGAGGTCTGTGTGTCAGGGGCGTGTGCGAAGTCTTTGTGTTAGAGGCTCCTTAACCATTTTTGTCATGTTCACAAGACCCCTTCAGTGAAAGAGACCTCTTTGGGATAGAAGGGCTTCTTGCCGAGGTTGCTCCAGTTATTCACAAGTCCCCTCGGCATAGAGGATCTCTTTCAGAGGAGGTTGTCCCCTACTGAGGATGGTGAGTCTACTTCTCCAGAAGCTAGTTAGGTCATCTTACCGAGGGTGGTAGTGTAGCATGTTCCCGAAGGTAATGGTGGGTTACCTAGGTTAGGGGGTCGGGGACCGTGGACCCTATTTTCCTGAGGTTGGTGCTCGCAATCCTCGAGGGTGATGCTCATCTTTTCCGAGGGTGGCGCTTCGTCAAAGCTTGGGGGTTTGAAGGGTAATGGCCCTTTGGCTATCACATGCCCCCATCGGAAAGCCGAAGTCATAACTTCAGTGTCTGGAGTCTTAGAGCATTTCATGGAGCTCGTTATGGAAGCTATCAGTTACCATAGGCAGGGGACACTTCATTCTCTGAGGGTGTGTCTTCCCAGTCGAGGTAGCTTGTAAGTGTCACTACTCGTTTCTTGGCTAAGCTCTTGGTATTTTCAAAGTGTGTGTTCCCTCTTTTAATTTTTCTGCCGCATGTTAGTGAATCGTCACGTCTCGTAATCAGATAGGTGCGTCACTTCGGATGAGCTTGCCTAGGCCGCCGTGCTGTCAGGAGGCATGCCCTCATTTCCGACATCGGGCAACACGTGTCAAGTGGCAATTAGTGGATAGTCGCATTGGTTACACCAACCGCGTCTCTTCACCTTCAAGGGCCAATTATGGCGACGATTTGCCTTTGAGGGGTAACTACGGTGACGATTCACCTACCCCCTTTGGCCTATATAAACCTTCCTTTCCTTAGAGTTCTCCCTCCTTGCTTTCTTTTGCTTCCATTTTGCTCTCGTTTGCTCTCAAGCTTTCTCTCTTTTTCCTATGGCGGCGTAAGCGGTTGTGCGATTTCTGGCAAGTTTTCATGACGGCGTTTACAAATCCCGACTTCAGCAAAATTTTTGGTGGGTTTTCCTTTCCTGAAGTCCTTCAATTTTCTATGTTTCTAGCCTTTTCTTTTTTTCCAAAGTCATCTCTTTCTTCCGAAGTCCTTTTTCTGAACATGTCTTCTCCGGTTCCGCTTATGTCTGTCCAAACTGTCCTCAAGAGCTGGCTTCTTCTTAATTCTCATCCGAGTTGTACCACTTCAGAAAAGTTAGTGAAGTGGACAACTAAATTCTTTCTCCCTTCTTATGCGGTTGTCAGGCTACCCAAACCTGGCCTATTTATTTATATGAATAACTCAGATGAGGTTATCGTCTTTCGAGCCCAATTGAAGGCCAGACTTCAGTTTCCTCCTCTGAAGATGATTTGCGACTTCTGCCAATTCCATGGCATAGCTGTGAATCAGCTTCCTCCCAACTCTTACTCCTACTCTAATGCTTTCCTCTGCATGTGTATGGTTTTCAAGATAGAACCCCACTTCGTCATCTTTATGCAGTACTACAAGCTCTTTCCGATCTCGAAGGGTGGCTTCTATTTTTTGCTACCTCGGGAATCTGAGAGCAAAAAGTATATGTTCACCTTCGATGCCAAGGAAACCTAGCGAGGGTGGCAGAAGAAATTCTTCTTCCTAAAGGTGGACGAGGAGTGGTCAGATTTGCTGACCAGGTGGGCCTAGGGGATGCTGGAAACGGATGTCATCGACCATAGGAAGCTGCTAACTCCTGAGTTAGCGGTGAGGTATGAGGAGTTCGACGTCCGTATTCGAGCTGTCGTGAACTAGGACCCCGAAGTCCCTCTAAGCTCCTTGTACCCCTTTCCCATCAAGTGGAATCTTATGACCGAAGAGGTCCTTCGGGAGTTGGGGGTAATCAAGAAGCACAAAACCGACGTCAACATGCTGAAGCCTGCTATTGACGGGAAGAAGGCATGGCTGGTGATGCTTCTTCGAAGGGAGCTCACATACGAGGGCCTTATGGAGAGTAAGTTATCTTCCAGATTTTGTTATATGCACTCCTCTGGACTTACACTGATGTCTTTCATTTTTCAGAGATGGGTGATCAATCCGCTGCCTTCTACAAGTCTCTCTTCCTCGATCAAGCCGAGAATGGGGAGCAGCAAAAGAAGAAGGTTGCCTCGAACAGGAGGAAGACATCGGGAGGAGGGCCATCTTCGGGGAAGAAGTCGAAGAAAGACTTTCTTCCTCCCCCTCCAAATGGCGACGTTGAAGTGCAGGACCAGTCTTCGGTTCGTGAAGACCCACCCTCAGAGCTAGCCATTAGCCCAACACCCCAGAGCCTTATTACTTCGGGGGATATCCTGGGAACTTCGGTAGGGGAGCCTTCCGCTGAAGAGCTCGAAAAGCACAGAAGGAGGAAGGGCAACCAGATCCCTACCAATGTAGATGAAGTCAGCAACTCTGAAGAGGATGTCACCGAGGTTCCTCCAGGTTTGTCCCTTAGCCATTTTTCTATCAATTTGGGATTTTTCAACATTTTAGATCTTATAGACATATGGCTAAGGTCTAATGTACTGATGGAACTTCGACGTAATTTTGCAGAGGAGCAGGCGCCCGCCATGTGGATGGTGGAGCACACCCGAAAGTGGGCCCTTCGGGACTTCCACATCCCAAGTGACAAGCTGCGAATGAGCCTTTCTAGACTTTCACGAAGGACATGAACTTGTTCTCCAAAGACAGCCAAAAAATTACTCCTTAGATGGCAAGAGGCATCCTCACCACTGCCACTTTCAAGTCCCTCAATGAGGAGTGCGCAAATGAAGAAGTCTTTGCCATGAGGATGTCCATACATGCTGCCCAGGTATTCTTCAAACCTTTTATCCTTTCTCCAAATTTTTCTATGTGTTTGTTTTGCTCTGCAAGACTCACCTAACGTCCTTCCTTTCACAGCTCTTGGTGTACAGTGGATACTTTAGAGTTGGGGCAGCAAAGCAGTCTTCGATCCGATCTCGGACCGAAGAGCGTTTGAAGAGAGCCAAGGTAGTTTGTGCCAGCTCGATCGTTAAGTACGCCAAGCTGAACAAAATAGCCAAGGAGGAGGTGGCTAAGGTTTGGGAGAAGTTCTTGAAGAGTCAGGAGGAGCTCTCTCAAGAATTCTCCCAGAAGGTGTCTGACCTCGGTGCGAAGGTGATCACGCTATCTTCGGCAAACGAGGTCTACCGGAAGGAGAAGGAGGAGGACTCTGCTCTCCTGATGAAGGCCCTTGCAGACAACGCTGAGCTTCAAGCCGAGGTCGACGCGCTAAAGAAGGAGGCGAAGAAGAAGAAGAAGAAGACGAAGAAGCTGGAGAAGGAGGTCGCTGAGTTGAGGAACGAGCCGGACAACTTGTCTGTCGAGAAAGACAAAGCCGATCAAGCAACCAAGGTAGCGTTCCAAGATGACTTTTGTTTGGCTCGGCACCAACTCCTGGTGAAGTACCCTGACCTCGACCTCTCTTTTCTTGCTGGCTTGGACATTCCCGAGGGGCCTCGCTAGGCCTGGTCAAAGATAGAACATCTCAATCTTCCTTTGGCTCCTCCTTCAGTGCCGAAGGTTGTGACAAAGGAGGTTGGCAATGGAACAGCTCGTGATGACGAGTCCCTTAGATGTCCAGGACTTCACTTTTTCTTTTTCTTTGTAATCTTCTTCTTGTAAGCTCCTTCTTGTTGTACCAAGGCACAAATTAATAAAATTCCTTCTTTCCTCTGAAATTTGGCTAAGTCTCAGGACATGTTTCTTCTATACTATCTTTGGTATCGAGGGTTAGTTCAACCATTTTCGGCCTAGGTCCCTCGAGAAAATAGTAAGTATCCTTCCTGCTTGTTATTCGGATAACCGCCTTCGGTGTGTATAGGACCAATTTTGGCTAACATCTTTCAGCCAAGCTTCGCCTATTTTATCAACCGTGTTTGCTTTATAGCCTCTTTGGAGAAAATGTATCATTTTTGTACATAGGCACTTACACCTTGTTCGGCTGGGCTCCTTTGGTAGGACTATTTTCCTTAGAAAAAATTCTAAGTGTAGAATTTTTTCAAGGCATCTGAATGCCATGTATTCCTCCGTTCTCCACCTTCGGTATCGCCGAGCTTGTATACTCCAAGCCGAACTTCATCAAGGACCAAATAAGGCCCTTCCCAGTTTGCTCGAAGTACTCCGTGGGAGGTCTTCGAGGCTCAAAGTCAGCCTTTCGGAGGACAAGGTCCCCCTTCCTGATTCCTTTTCACCTGACTTGTGAGTTCGCAGCTATAGCTACCCTTTGCTGAAAAGCTTTTCTTCTAAGCTCAGCCACTTCCTTGTGTTTGTCAATTAGGTCCAACTTGGTTCTCAACCCAAGGTTGTTCCCTTCTTCATCGAACACTTGTACCTTGATCGATGGTTGAACCACTTTGATAAGAATAATGGCCTCCATGCCGAAGATGAGTGAGAAAGGTGTTTCACCTGTGGCCCTTCAGGGTGTTGTTCGATATCTCCATAGCGCACTTGGAAGTTCTCCCGGCCATTTTCCTTTTGCTTCCTTCAATCTCTTTTTCAAACCATCCTTTATGGTTATGTTTGACACCTCTACTTGTCTGTTGCTCTGAGGATGAGCTACCAGGGCGAAGTGCATTTTTATCCCGAGGTCAGTAGTGAATTCTTGGAATCCCTTGTCAATAAACTGGGAACCATTATCAGCCACTATCACCCTTGGTATGCCAGATCTGCGTACGATGTTCTTGCAGATGAACTTCTGTATGTCCTTCACCGATATGGTTGTTAGAGGCTCTGCCTCAATCCAGTTGGTGAAGTAATCCATTACGACTACGCAGAACTTCACTCCTCCGGGTGCAGTTGGTAGAGGCCCGATAAGGTCAATACCCCATACCGTGAAGGGCAAGGGTAGTTAGCCGGAGTTATCATTTCTGAGGGTAACCTCTGGATGTTAGCATGTCTTTGGCAATTGTCACATTTCTGGACAAATTGCCTTGCGTTCTTCCTCAAGGTGGGCCAGAAGTATCCTTAGCGAAGTAGTACTCCTGCTAGAGCGTTAGTTCCTATGTAGGAACCACAGGCCCCCTCATGGACTTCTTTGAGGACTGTCTCTACATCCTCTTCACTAACACACCTTTGCAATGGACTTGCGTACCCTTGTCGGTATAACTCCTCTCCGATCAAGAAATATCGTCCAGAACGTCTTTGCACTTTTGCCGCCTCAAGAGGGTCTTCGAGAAGCTCTAAAGTCATAAGATACTTTTTTATGGGATTTTTCCATCCTTTTTTTGAGGTTGCTATGCTCATTATTGCTATGCTCAGGTGACTTAGCACTTCGGTGGACTTTTTTGACTTGGCCAGAGTATCTACTTCAATATTGTCTCTACAAGGCATGTTCTTGATGAGTACTGCATCAAACTCTTGGATGAGCTTTGATACAAGCTTGTGATACTTTGCCAAGGTTGGGTCCTTCGCACTGTAGTAACCTGCCATCTGTTAGACAACTAGCTGAGAATTGCTGTGGGCCTTTAGGTTTCTCACACCAACTCTTCTGGTAAGGTGCAAACCTGCTATGAGGGCTTCATATTCTGCCATATTGTTGGTGACATTCTTCCCAATTCAAGTACTTCAGCTCAAAATCAGTTCCACACTCTTAGATTTTACTTCCTCGCCCTTGGCCTTCGTAGGGTTTCAGGAGCCAAACAAGCGAAGTGAAATTTAACTGAAACCCTCCAGGATCCAAGTGAAACGGAGTAAATCGGGTGTTTGAAAATTTTCATACCTAATTTCAGTTGAGATCTTTCACCCAACTGTAGAATCGAATCACAAAACCTGAACAGTTGACGTGTTCAATCTCTCTATAGTTGATGCCTGTCGGCATCTTTATTGTACGACATGGCAGGCTTGAGAGGGACTTCTAGTAAAGAGAAGCTGGTAGAAGAGACTTCCGTCATGAGATTGCCTGAAATGTTCAAAAGAACAAGGGTTAGGAAGCCCCTGGAGTGTGTTTCCGAGGGAGGCGCCTTCGACGCCCAAGTCAGTATTTGGCAAGTAAAGAGTAGTGAATGGAGAGTAAAGAGTAGAGTTCTCTTAAAAGTTTTGTCTCTCTCCCTTACTAAGGTCATTCCCCAAGTATTTATAGGAGGGCATTGGGAGAAGTCCGTTTGACGCAGCCCGCTCAGATCATGACACGTGTTCGGCCAGATGCGGTCTGTACCTTCGTTGAGGGGGATCTCTAGTTGGCCATAGGCCATTCTGGCCAGAGGTCAGGGCCATGGGACACCTGTGTGTCAAGGGCATGTGCAAGGTCTCTGCGTCAGAGGCTCCTTAACCATTTTTATCGTGTTCACAAGACCCCTTCGGTGAAAGAAACCTCTTTGGGATATGAGAGCTTCTAGCCGAGGTTGCTCTAGTCATTCGTAAGGCCCCACGGCACAGAGGATCTCCTTCAGAGGATGTTTTCCTTTGCCAAGGATGGTGAGTCTACTTCTCTCAAAGTTGGTCAGGTCATCTTACCGGGGATGGTAGTGTACCATGTTCCCGAGGTCAATCCTATTATTCCCTGAGGGTGATGGTGGATTACCGAGGTCAGGGGGTCAAGGACTACATACCCTCTTTTCCCAAGGTTGGTGCTCGCATTCTTCGAGGGTGATGCTCTTCTTTTCTGAGGGTGGTGCTTCATCAGAGCTTGGGGGTTTGGAGCGTAATAGCCCTTTGGCTATCACATGCCCCCCTCGGAAAGCCGAAGTTATAACTTCAGTGAGTGGAGTCTCAGAGCATTTCCCGGAGCTCATTATGGAAGCTAGCAGTTACCATAGGCAGGGGACATTTTGTTCTCTGAGGGTGTGTCTTCCCAACCGAGGTAGCTTGTAACTATCACTCCTTGTTTCTCGGCTAGGCCCTTGGTATTTCTGAAGTGTGTGTTCCCCCCCTTTTAACTTTCTGCTGCAAGTCAGTGAATCATCACGTCTTGCAATCAAATAGGCGCGTCACTTCAGATGACCTTGCATAGGTCTCCATGCTGTCAGGAGGCATGCCTTTGTTTTCCACATCGGGCAACATGTGTCATGTGGCAATTGGTGGACAATCACGTCAGTTACACCAACCGCATCTCTTCGCCTTCAAGGGGCAATTATGGCAACGATTCACCTTCAAGGGGTAATTATGGTGACAATTCACCTACCCCCTTCGGCCTATATACACATTCTTTTCCTCAGAGTTCTCCCTCCTTGATTTCTTTTGCCTCCATTTTGCTCTCATTTGCACTCAAGCTTTCTCTCTTTTTCCTACAGTGGCGCAAGCGGTGGTGTGATTTTTGGTAAGTTTTCATGATGGCATTCTCAAATCCCAACTTCGGCAAGAGTTTTGGTGGGTTTTCCTTCCCAAAGTCCTTCAATTTTCTGTGTTTCTAGCCTTTTCTTCTTCTTCGAAGTCATCCTATTCTTCCAAAGTCATTTCCTTCTCTCAAATATGTCTTCTCCAGTCCCACTTATGACTTTTCAACCTATCCCCGAGAGTTGGACTCCCCTTAACTCCCATCCAAGTTGAACCACTCCAGAAAGTGGACAACTAAGTTCTTTTTTCCTTTTTACACCATTACTAGACTACCCAGTCCTAATCTTTTTAGTTATATGAATAACTCGAATGAGGTTACCGTCTTTCGGGCCCAACTGAAGGCTGTACTTCGGTTTCCTCCGCTAAAGATGATTTGCAACTTCTGCCAATTTCATGGCATAGCCGTGAATTAGCTTCCTCCCAATTCTTACTCTTACTTCAATGCTTTCATTTGCATGTGTGGGGTTTTCAAGATAGAGCTTCACTTTATTTTTTTCATGCAATACTACAAACTCCACCCCATCCCGAAGGGTGGTTTCTATTTTTTGCTTCCTTGGGGTTTTGGGAATAGAAAGTACACATTCACCTTTAACACGAAGGATAGCTGGCAAGGGTGGCAGAGGAAGTTCTTCTTCCTGAAGGTGGCTGACCAGTGGGAGCATGTTCCAACAAGATGGGCATGGGGTACCTTACCTATAGATGTGGTTGACCCCAGGAGACTACTAACCTTAGAGTTAAAGGCCCAGTTCAAGGAATTCGACAGCCGTATTCGGGCTGTCGCGGACTGGGATCCAAAGGCCCTCCCACACTCCTTGTACTCTTTTCCCATTAGGTGGAGTTTTATGACCGAAGAGGTCCTTCGGGAGTTGGAGGTCGTCAAGGAGCACAAAACTGACCTTAATATGCCATATCCTGCCTTCAACGGGAAGAAATAGTGTCTGGTTATGCTCCTTCGGAAGGAGCTTTCATACGAAGCCCTTGTTGAGAGTAAGTCACCTTCCAGATTTTGTTATATATACTCCTTTGGACTTACACTAATGTCTTCCCTTTTTCAGAGATGGGCAACCAATCTATTGCATTTTACAAGTCCCTCTTCCTCGGTCAAGCTGAGAGGGGGGAGCAGTAAAGGAAGAAGGCTGCCCCGAAGAGGAAGAAGACGACAGGTGGAGGGCCGTCTTCGACGAAGAAGAAGACCAAGGAGAACATTCCTCCCCCCCCTCCCGAAGATGTCGTGGAGGTGCAGGACCATTTTTCAGTTCGCGCCAACCCACCCTCGGAGCCAGCCATCAACTTGACTTCGGCAGAGGACGCGTTGGGTACTTCGGCGGGGGGCTTTTCTGCTGAAAAGCTTGAGGCGCGCCGAATAGGGAAAGGCAAGCAAATCCTTGACGATGTTCAGGAGGTCGATGACTCCGATGAGGATGTCGCTGAGGTTCCGCCAGGTCTATCCCTTAGCCATTTTTCTATGAGTTTGGGATTTTTTAGCATTTTAGATCATATAGGCATACGGCTAAGGGATAATGTGCTGATGGAACTTCGGTGTGATTTTACAGTAGAGCAGGCACCCGCCGCGTGGATGTTGGAACATGCCTAGAAGCGGGCCCTTTGAGACTCCCACATCTTGAGGGACAAGGTGCCGAAGGAGCCTTTCTGGACAGCCAAAAGGACATGAACTTGTTCTCCAAGGACAGCCAGAAAATGACTCCTCAAATGGCGAAGGGCATCCTCACCAATGCCGCCTTCAAGCCCCTCAGTGAGGAGTGCCCGAATGAGGAGGTCCTCACCGCGAGGATGTCTGAACACGCTGGCCAGGTATCCTTCGAACCCTTATCCTTTTACTAAATTTTTCTAAGTGTTTGCTTTGCTTTGCAAAACATAACGGAGTGTCTTTGTAGCTCTTAGTGTACAGTGGATACTTCAAAGCTTGGGCTGCAAAGCAATCTTCGGTCAGATCTTGGATGGAAGAGTGCTTGGAGAAAGCCAAGGTATTTTGTGCCAGCTCGGTCGTTAACTACACCTAGCTGAACAAGATAGCCAAGGAGAAGATGGAAAAACTTCGGGATGAGTTTTTGAAGAGTCATGAGGAGCTCTTACAAGATTTCTCCAAGAAGGTGTCTGACCTCAGCATGAAGGTCATTGAGATAACTTCGACTAACGAGGCCTACCAAAAGGAGAATGAGGACTCTGCACTCCTCGCGAAGGCCCTCGTAAACAACACTAAACTTCAAGCCGAGGTTGACACGCTGAAGAAGAAGATGAAGAGCAAGAAGTCGAAGAACCTAGAGAAGGGAGATCACTGAGCTGAGGAACGAGCTGGATGTCTTGGACGTCGATAAGGACAAAGCAGATCAAGCAACCAAGGTTGCATTCGAAGATAGCTTCTGTTTGGCTTGACACCAAGTTCTGGCCAAGTGCCCGGACCTCGATGTCTTCTTTTTCATGGTTCTAGACATCCCCGAAGGGCCTCACTGGACGTGGTCAAAGATAGAGCACCTCAATCTTCCCTTTGTTCTTCTTCCGACGCCGAAGGTTGTAACATAGGAGGTTGTTGGTGAAGTAGCTCAAAATGATGAGGTCCCCTAGGTGTCCAGGACCCCGAATAGGCTTTATTCTATGTAAACTTCTTCTTTGTAAACTTCTTCTTATATAAATGAAATTTCTGTTTTCCTCCAAAATTTGGCTAAGCCCCAAGACATATTTCTCCTATTCTATCTTCAGTACCGAGAGTCAATTCAACCATTTTTGGTCTAGGTCCCTTGAAAAGATAGTATGTATCCTTCGCGCTCATTATCCAAATAACCACCTTCGGCATATACAGCAACAGCTTCGGCCAATATCTCTCGACAAAGCTTTGCCAATTTTTATTAGCCATGTTCGGTTGCTGCTCCTTCGGTGAAGATGTATTGCTTTTGTACATAGGGACTTACACCTTGTTCGGCTAGACTCCTTTGGTAGGAATATTTTCGTTAGAAAAATTTCTAAGTGTAGAATTTTTTCAAAGCATGTAAATGCCATGTGTTTCTCAGTTCTCCGTCTTCGGTATCACAGAGCTTGTAGACTCCTCGCCGAACTTCATTAAGAACCAAATAAGGCCCTTCCCAGTTTTCCCGAAGGGCTCTGTGAGATGGTCTTCGAGGCTCAAACTCAGCCTTTTGGAGGACGAGGTCCCCCTTCCTGATTCTTTTTCGCTTGACATGTGAGTTCGTAGCGATAGCTACCCTTTGCTGAAAAGCTTTTCTTCTAAGATCAGCCACTTCTCTGTGTTCGTCAATTAGGTCTAGCTTGGTTCTCAACCCAAGGTCGTTCCCCTCTTCGTCGAACACTTGTATCCTTATGGATGGCTGAACCACTTCAACAAGAATAATGGCCTCCGTGCTGAATATGAATGAGAAAGGCGTCTCACCTGTGGTCCTTCGAGGGGTTGTCTAATACTCCATAGCACGCTAGGAAGTTCTCCTGGCCATTTCCCTTTTGCTTCTTTTAATCTCTTTTCAAACCATCGTTGATGGTTCTGTTGGACACTTCTACCTATCCGTTGCTTTGAGGATGAGCTACCGCGGCGAAGTGCATTTTTATCCCGAGGTAGGTGGTGAATTCTTGGAACCCCTTGTCAATAAACTGGGAACCATTATTAGCCATTATCACCCTCGGTATACCGAATCTGCATACGATGTTCTTCCAGACGAATTTCTGCACGTCCTTTGCCGATATGGTTGCCAGGTGCTCTGCCTCAATTCATTTAGTGAAGTAATCTACTACGACTATGCAGAACTTCACTCCTCTGGGTGTAGTTGGAAGAAGTTCGATGAGGTCAATACCCCATACTGCAAAAGGGCAAAGGTAGTTAGCCGGAGTCACCATTTCCGAGGGTAACCTTTGGATGTTAGTGTGTCTTTGGCAATTGTCACATTTCTGGACAAATTGCCCTGCGTCCTTCCTCAAGGTGGGCCAGAAGTATCCCTGTCGAAATAGTACTCCTGCTAGAGCGTCAATTCCTATGTGGGAACCACAGGCCCCTTTATGGACTTCTTTGAGGACTGTCTCTGCATCTTCTTTGCCGACACACCTTTGCAGCGGACTCGCGTACCCTTGTCGATATAACTCCTCCCCGATCAGGAAATATCGTCCAGAACATCTTCACACTTTTGCTGCCTCAAGAGGGCCTTCGGGAAGTTTCGAAGTCGTAAGATACTTTTTTATAGGATTTTTCCATCCTCTTTCCGAGGTTGCTATACTCATTATTGCTATGCTGGGGTGACTTACCACTTTGGTGGACTTTTTTGACTAGGCCAAAGCATCTGCTTTAGTGTTGTCCCAACGAGGCACGTTCTCAATGTGTACCGCATTGAATTCCTAGATGAGCTTTGATACGAGGTCGTGATATTTTGCCAAGGTTGGATCCTTCACGCTGTAGTCCCCTGCCATCTGTCGGACCACTAGCTGAGAATTGCTACGGGCCTTTAGATTTCTCACACCAACTCTTTTGGAAAGGTGCTAACCTGCGATGAGGGCTTCATATTCTGCCATATTATTGGTGACATTAAACCCGAATTTGATGGCCTTCATGGTTTCCATACCTTCAGGACCACGAAGAATTATTCCAGCTCCTCGATGTTTGGAGCCAGAGGCCCCATCAACAAATAAAGCCCACTCAGGTTCATCCTTTCCGAGGTTAAGTGTGATGGGTTTCAGGAGCCAAACAGCGCAGCGGAATTTAACCGAAACCCTCTAGGATCCAAGTGAAACGGGGTAAACCGGGTGTTCGAAAATTTTCATACCTAATTTTCGGTTGAGATCTCTCACTCAACTGTAGAGTCAACTCACAAAACCTGAACAGTTGACGTGTTCAGGCTCTCTATGGTATTCACACGAGCCTCTTGGGATCACCACGCTTCCACCACGTCCCGGCAGATGCGTTTCTCTTGCGCTCGTAGTGCTAGCTTGCGTCCTCCAAGGAATTGCAAAAGAAGAGTGTGGCTATCCTTTTTGGAGGCTAGGGTAAGGAGACCTGCGAATTTCTCACTAGAAGTTGTATTTATAGTGAGACTCAACTTCCAGGTCTAATGGGTTTCAAAGCCCTAATCCAATTAGGATTTAATTTCGGGCTTAATAATGGCTCAACTCTTTGGCCCATTATCAATACAAAATTAAAGTGAAACCATAACCCAAATAATTAGCCCATGCACTCTAATGATCGAAATAGCTCTATGTGTGTGACCCAATAGGCTCTTGCCACGTTGGCAATGATCATAAATCACATTTATGATCATAAGCAATGAGCGGTGTCTAGCAACACATCATTGCTACCCAAGTGAAAAGATTGTCGATGATTCGACTAAACCTTTATGATCATCATTGATATGTGCCATTGTCCCTTTCTCCAAGATATCAAGACTAAGCACGAGACATGGAATCTGTCACTATCGTATAGCCCAATCTTTGGTTTCTTGATTACAGAGTAAACCAACTTAAACTGATGACATTGATATCGTATATCAACTCATCCGAGCATGGCCATGCATTTTTCTTAGTCTTACTCTTTCAAGGGGCCCGAAGATATCACTCCCGTTACATAGGAGGGACAAATCCCATCTTGATCATACAAATCCCTCCGCATGATATGTGACATACTCAATGACCTCCTTCAAGTTCACTCAGTTACGAGCAACAAAGGAAAGCATCAAAGTATGTGACTCACATGTAGGGAACCTTGATGATCTTAGGTCGAAGGACTACATATACCATGATCACTATGAGAATCACTTATGACACTCATATAACGATCCATGTAGTGTTCTCATGGTGGGTCGGTCCAGTACACAAGTTCTCCAACTTGTACCCATATGTAGACTACATATCTCATATTAGTCTCCACATATGCTAGTCGTTATGTATTATTGCAACCCGCTCCACAATAATACTAGACCAGGGACATTTAAGAATATCATTATTCTAGGGTTACGATTATGTTTGTTAAGTTACACAGAAACAAAACAACAAACATAATTGTTGGATTAATGCCTTAATAAAATATCATGACTCAATGTGCAAAAATACAATCATCTCATGATTGGCTTTTGAGCACAACACTAATAAAGTGGACTGTCTTCGGCAACGGGTACCTCAGCAATGAAATCTAACAATGCCTATACTTTTATTGCCTTCCTCAGCTCATAGGTGATATCATACTCACCGAGCTTGATGCACCACTTCGAAAGCCTTCCCGAGTGGTCTACCTTCTTCATGATATCCCGAAAAAGCAGGTTACTTCGCACGACAATGGGGTGCCCTTGGAAATAGGGTCGTAACCTTCTGCTTGCAAGTACCAGTACATAAATAGCCTTTTGTAGCAAGGGGTACCTGACTTCGGCACCATGCAAAGACTTGCTCACATAATATACTAGTCATTGCTTTGCCCCATCTTCCTTTACATGGACCGAGCTTACCGCCTTTTTGATGATGGCGAGGTAGAGTATGAGGGGTCCTCCTTCCCATGGCTGCCAAAGTGTTGGCAGATGGGTTAGGTAAACTTTAAGCTCTTCCCAAGCCTTTTGGCAGTCTTTGTTCCAAGGGTGCACCTCGGTCCTGAGGTCACCTCCATTTTTTGCTACTTTAGTAAGGACTTTGAAGAACAGTCGACAGTGATCCCCATATCTGGAGATGAATCTGTTGAAGCACGTGATTCTCCCTGTGAGTCTTTACACATCCTTGGTCATTGTGGGAGTTCGGAATCCCAGCAGAGCCTTGACCTTTTCCGGATTGGCGCCAATGGCTCTTTTTGACACCATGAATCCGAGGAACTTACCCGCATTCACCCCGAACACGCATTTTTTTGGGGTTGAGACAAATTTCAAATGTCCTCAGTTGGTGGAATGTTTCCTCTAAGTCTATGATATGACTATTAGGCAGTTTGCTCTTAACTATCATATCATCAACGTAGACTTCCATGTTTCTCCCTATTTGGGAACCGAAGACCCTATTCATCAACCTTTAATACGTGGCACTTGCACTCTTAAGCCCGAAGGGCATTCTAATATAGCAGTATGCACTCTTAACCTCGGTGATGAAGGCAGTTTTTCCTCGTCTTCGAGGTCCATCCTGATTTGATGATACCCGCTGAAGGCGTCAAGGAAGCTAAGGAGGCCATACTTGGTGGTTGAATCCACCAACTAGTATATTGGGGGCAAAGGATACGAATCCTTAGGGCAAGCATCATTCACATTTTGGAAGTCGATGCACACTTGGAGTTTGTCACTTCCTTCTTTCATGGCGATGACCACGTTACTAAGCCATTCGGGATATTTGACTTCCTTATTACGTCTGCCTCCATCAACCGTTGGACTTCAAATTTTATGAAGTTGTTCTTGTGTGCTAAAAGGCTTCTCTTTTTTTGGCGAACAGGCTTCATGTCAGGGCGTATCTTAAGACTATGCTGACTTATGTAAGGGTCTACCCCAGGCATGTCCTTTGGCGAGTAAGCAAACAGATTTTTGTTCATTAAAAGGAAATATACAGGCTTCTGCTTCTCTCCTTCGGCCAAATGTTTCCCCATACGGGTACTTCGGCCCGGGACAAGCTCTACACTCTCAGTTTCAATTTTTTTTAATCGCTTTTCTCTCCTTTTGTGGGCTCTTCGGTCGATGTACCCTTCTCTCCCGAAGTCTGTGTGTGTACTTTCACTAGGCTCTGCCTCACCCTTACGAAGACCTTTCGGACTTCAGCTTGATCAATAAATATTTATGTGTCCCCCTCCTTCGTCCCGAAGGTGACCGTCAGGTGCTTCACATATGGTCGAATGTGAAAATTCCCTTAAGTTTGCCTTCCAAGGATGGCATTATATGAAGAAGGGACGTTGATGACAATGAATCTGGTCATGGCAGAAGCGAAAAGTTCTTTATTGTTCTGAGCCGAAGTTCCCCTTAGCATCAGAGGTAGGTCAATCCACCCGAGGACAGGGAGTTCGGAAGGACCTACCCTGAAGGTAGGAGATGTGACAGGCTCGAGATCAGTTTTTACGATGCCCAAGCTTGGTAATAGATGGGAGAATAGGACATCGGCGTTGGACCCGTCGTCCAGGAGCACCCTTTTTACGTCCCAACTCCCAATCCTTGCCATAATAAGGAGTGGGTCATCATGTGGGAACACTATGGTTGACCCATCTTTCCAAGCGAGCTTGTTGGATGGGTTGCCGAATTCCATCACTGAGATCTCCCTGGCTTTCATCTTCTTTTCTGTCAAAGATTGTCCCGTGGTGATCGTTTGGATTACTCTAGCCAGAGATGGAGGATTCTTCTTGGGACTTCGGTTCCGTCGTCGATCAGAATCGTAGTCCTCATCTTCCTTTCTCTCCTCCTCTCTCCTTCCCCTGGGAGAGGGCATCCGTAGGTACCGGTGAAGTTGACCCTGCTTGATCAGGGATTCGATGTACTTCCTTTGTAATGCCCGGACAATCCAAAGTGATTAGATCCTAGGGTAAGTGAATTAGGAGCCAAAAAAATTTCCTTAATTGAGATTAAAGCTCAACTAATGTGAGGGGACATTAAATTAAGTGTTAGGCATTCATGAAATTAAGCTTGGCTTAGGCCAAGAGAAATAATGATGAAAATGGTGGATTTCAAAGATGAGGGACTCAATTGAACAAAGGAATTGTTGTAAATTGGGCTCAATTGCCCAAATTCAAAAAATTGGAGGACTAAGTGGGGAATTGGCCCATTTGCATGGCCTTGGATGCCATGGCCAGCCATGCCCAGTCAAAAATATATATTTTATGCCACCTCCACCCCCATTCACAATTAAATAATCCTCCACCCACGCCTCCACTCACCTTTGTCCCCCACCTTCACTCATTCATCACTAAAGTCCTAACAACTCTTCCAATTTGTCCCCCCACTATGTCTCCCACTTCCCATTTGAATTATGACTCCAATAAGGCATGTATCCCACCCATTTTTGACTACAATGGCCGGCCATCACACCTCCCTCCCATTAAAACACATTCATCACACTCATTCTTACCATTTTGCTCTCAAACTCTCTCCTTCTCTCTCTAAAATTTGCCATCACTCTTTCTTTCTCTCCAAGCACATTTCTAACTCTCTTCCTCCTCTAAACATTCTTCCATAACAAGTTCTTAGCCTTCCTCAAATTAAGACCAAGTATTCTTGGTAGAATTCAAGCTTTAAAGCCATAAGGAGTAAGAATCAAGTGAAAGATTTCAAGAAATTCAAGGAGGAAACTTTCAGCCATCTTCATTCTTGGTAAGTTTGAGCTCTTCTCAAGGAGCTCTTTGTATAAATGAGCTTCTAAGCTCATTGGGAGGAAGAATCAAGAAGAAAATTTGAAGAACATCAAGCACACAAAATTCGGTCTCACCTCCTAGTCGAGGTTCCGTAAGTGTGAACCAAGTATTCTTGGTATTTTACTTTCTTTGAGATAATTACCAAGTGTTCTTGGTATTTTATGAATTACTAATTTATTTGGCCATTTTGGTTCTTGTGCTAGAAAATCACTTCTAGAATCAACAAAGCGAGGAAACCGAAGGAAAACAAGCTTCTAAGAAGCTTTCGGTATTGGTAAGGATTCCTATACTCTTTTGAGTATTCGGGCCCCTAGGTGATGGTCAAAGAACCATGTGATCCTAGGTGTGCTAAGAGGGCATAAGTTAAATTATTGCTTCGGCAATTCTGTATCGCTCATGAGCTAAGTTAAGTAAGCAAGCATTATGGGCTAGGATTTAAGTAGGCCACCTTAAATTCCTATGCTAAGTGAGATCTACAAAAATGAAAAGTATGTGAAATTAATGAAATAAAACTTGAGGGATGCTTGCTGCCCTTCTGTAAATCAAGGTGTTAAGTGGCGTGTGTTTGCGTGCTTCTATGAATTTGTTGTGCATGCTAACCCCCGATTTCGATTATTATTGTATATGCATGTATCTTTGTGTTTTCTTTGTCTTTATGTTTTCTTTGCAGGAACTTGGAATAATTATTGCCATTACATTCTTGGCATATGTTAGGCCTTAAAAGCCATATGTTAGGCTTTGGAAGCCATACGGAATCCTTATTGAGTTTTAAAACTCACCCGCCCTACTCTACTTTTGTAGGTAAAAGTGTGCTCGAAAGATTGAGCTAAAAGTCTTGAGTACTCTTTTTGTGGTATAAAGGTTGGGTATGTGTATGGTATTGCTCAATTATACTAAGTATTCTAAGTATTTTAAGTTGCTTGAAAATCAAGCTAATAAGCGTGGACTTTGTGTGCAGGACTACGAGTCTAGAATTTGTGGGAACAACGTCTTAAGGTGGATAATTAGTGTTCCATGGCACTATGATTTATGGCTTGCTTTTAAGCATGTAATTTGTTGGTCTAAGTTTAGTGACCAAATTATGGACTTAGCTAAAATTCGGCCAAACTTGGCTTTGGGCTTGTATTATGGACTTGGACATTTTTGGGTGTTTTTATTGCTTGGTGGACTTACCAAGGCCCATGCATGAATTTATGGGTTATGTTTTCATGAAACTTGAAGCATGTTGAAATTGGGCTTAAATGCATGTTTTGGGCTTAAATAAGAACTTAGAAAATTTGAATATGTTCTTGGTTAATTTTGGGCCATATGCATGTTAAGTACTAAAAGGCCCATAAGCCCATGTTTATGTTGAAAGCATGCTATGTTTGGCTATGTATGTGCACTTGGTAAAGAACATGCAAGTAAACTTAGAAAAGCATGAAATTGGATGCTTGTGTAAAGATTGGCTAATAAGGAAATTCAAGTGCACGTATGTGAATTAATGCATGCCTAAGCATTAGTTGCATCTAAAGGCATTAAGTGATTATGTGCACTAGTGAACACCAAAACACATAAGCATGCAAAGCATATGTATGAAAATAAGTTTTCAAACTCAAGTTGGTGTTTTGATTGCCATGCATATTCTTGGCTAAGCTTGGTAAAGACCATGAAAATGAACACATGAAATCCACATAGGTGCTAGTTTGTTTCCAAGAGCACTTAAACTTAAACCTTTAATAAGAACACAACAAGCTAGTACCAGTAAGTATCCTGGGGTTCGTGCCCATAAGTCTTAGTGAGTAATAAAAGCCCCTTCAGTTTAATTAAACTTCTGCTGCATGTTTTAAGATAATTGGGCCCGAATGGGCCAGGGGCAGTTTAGGGCACGACATCCTGAGTTGGAAGCAATCCTCAGTGTCATGACCACGATCCCGATGGTATTGGAAAAATTTCTTCATATTCTTCTTGTTTTCCGAGGTCATGGCCTTCGGATGCTGGATTGGATTGCCTTGCTGTAACGTCTGGCTTAGCCCAAGCGCGACCACTTAGCAAGCCCACCAGCCCGTTACAAGCTACCAGCCCAAGTGCGACCACTTAGCAAGCTGGCACTCAGTCAGCCCAAGTGCTTTGACTTAGCAAGCCAATTGCAAATCTGAATTGTCCTCTTTGGTATACGAGCCGACGAATCGAACTCGCAACCTCAAGGATTTACTCTCCTCGGGGGAAGACGCGTCTAACCATCAGGACTAAAGAGGTTGCGAGTTCCCCCGGGGAGAGTAAATCCTTGAGGTTGCGAGTTCGATTCGTCGGCTCGTATACCAAATAGGACAATTCAGATTTACAGTTGGCTTGCTAAGTCAAAGCACTTGGGCTGACCGAGTGCCAGCTTGCTAAGTGGTCGTACTTGGGCTGGTAGCTTGTAACGGTCTGAAGGGCTTGCTAAGTGGTCGCGCTTAGGCTAAGCCAAACGTTACACTTGCCTTTCCATGGCCAATAGTATGTTTGTTCTGGAGGTGTTTAGGGGAGTGAATGACATGGGTCTTTTCCCCCTCTGCTTCCGAGGTCTTCCCACTCCCTTGGCTGAATATCGAGGTTGGCTACTTCGCCCTTCAGGATGATGGTGAGCAGACTTTGGTCCTCCCATTCTTAGCTCTTCATTTGTCATATGCTGCTCGGATCTTTGGTAGAATTCTCTCAGGATGTCTGAGGGATCCTTGGAGAATTCATAGAAAAGCTGTGAGTCCCTCCGAAGTCCCCTAATCATTGCGAGGATACGAATTTCGGGGCGGACACTTAGAGCCTCTCGATTGAACCTTTCAACATAGTGATATGATCAAAGAAGGCACAACCAAGGATAGAAAGGATTCATTGAAGATAACTAGTGGAGCATTGACAAGGAAGAAGGCTAAGGAGCTTCTGAAACATGCAAGGAATCATATGGAGATGATGGCCAAGCTCAGATGTTGACAGATTGGCGATGTTCTGGTAGAAAAATCATATCTTGAGCTAGACAGATCAGAATTAAGTAATTCTTGATTCATTGGAAAGATAACATTTGGAACTACAAATCATATGAAGATCATAAAACCCAGTTTTCACGTTAAGGAGGCCGAATATAGCTTCAAAGTCACGATTTGCGACTCATCGGTGGTTCAGAAGCAGTTGCAGTATTTTGGGCATATCTTTGGCTTTAAATGTCCATTTTGTGTGGTTCAGGTGTCATTTCAAAGATAAGAAATAGATCTACAACTTTCATGCTTTCCATTTTCAGAAATCATGGTTTCATCAAGTTCAAATTTCAGCTTGAAGTTGAAGACACAAGCAGGAACCACTTGAGAAGACTATTTTGGGGTTTTTATGGCCAATCTTGTGTTGTAACGTATTTTATTTTAGTTTCCTATTTATTTAAATTATTTAGGATGTTATTTAGGCCATGGAATTGATTCAGGTCATTTAGGATAAAAGGAATTCGCTGCACACCTTAAACATGTGTTAAAAGTGTGTTAGAGTCCTAGTTTGACTAGGTTTTCTTGAGTCCTTTGTAACTAGGTTTCCTAGGTGACTTGGGCTGCGAATTTTTCCCAGATTTTTACCCTAGTTTAGGCCTATATAAAGGCACATATTCTGGATGTAAACACACAGATTAATGCTGAAATAATATTGCTCTTTGGAGAGGTTTTCTCTTTGGTTCTTTGTGGACTACCTTGGTGCACAAGTGTGCTTGTGTTCTTGGTGTTCTTATACTTCTCGTTTCTAGTCACAGGTTGATTAGGGGTGGGGGTCTTAAAATCTAGTCTCTTTGATGTCTTGTGGAGCTTGAAAAACATCTTGGGCACGTTTCATGGTCTTTATACCATCGGGGTTCGCATCAGTTGGTATCAGAGCCACAAGTTCCATTGAAGGACATATCTTTGTGTTCTTGTTTCTCTTCATTTTTCTTTCAATTTTGTTCAGTAAATTCGTGTCTTAATCCTCTATTTTAATCCTTTTTCTCCTTGTTTCAGGTCTGTCCTTTTTATTCCATCCTTGTTCAAGTCCAAAAATCACAAAAACAACCAAAAAGAAGTCAATCCGTGTTGTCTAGTTTTCTTGGTTTCAAATTGTTTGTTCCTGATTATTTCTTATCTTTCTGTTTCATGTCCAGCCCTATTAATCTCTCTTGTTTTCATTGTTTCCAGCATCCTAGAGTCAAGAAAACACCAAAAAAAGAAGGATCCAAGTTGAGAAAATTTTGGTATCAAAAAGTTATTTCAAAATTGTGCAAGTTTCAATAGTTTCTTGTTTTGGCTGAATAGAAAACCTACTTTTTGTCTTTGGCAGCAAGGAAATTCAAGGAGAAAGTTGTTTTAGCATCAAAACAGCAAGCAAAAAAAAAAAAAGAAAAGAAAGAGAAAGAAAAGAAAAAGAAAAGAGAAAAGAAAAGAAAAGAACAAAGAAAAGAGCTTGCAAAAAAAGAAGTTTTCTCAAAGTGTTGAAAGTTTTGCGCCCCAAAACCTATCCCATTGTTTTTGAGCCAAAAAGCTTTCTTTGTGGTTCTTGTGATCATCAATTGCAAGAGCTTCCTAGAGTCTTTTAAAGCTTGTTTAGCCCACCTCTTTTGGAGTCAAAATAGTTCTTCAAGAATTCAAGTTTTCTTGTGTGCTTTGAGGACAGTTTTCTTAGAACTTTTGAGAACTCTTTGAATAGCAATATCTCACTAACAAATTGAGTGTTTGAGTGTTCATCTTTTGAGTGAAACACGTGAGGTGAGTGTTTGTGAGGATCTTTGTTTTCAGGAGTATGGAGGGCCAGGAGGATAGGAGGATGGAAGTGAGACACAATGAGGAGCCTACCATGAGAGAATTTCAAGAAACTCTCAATAGACTTGTGGGGAGGATTGAGGACATTGATTTGAGGTTGCCAAGGAGACCTAATCCCATCTTGCAACCAAGGAGAGGTCCAAGGAGAGAAGAACCCGAGGAGGAAGAAGGACATTGGCATGACCATGGGCTTCCAAGGAGGGGGGAGCCAAGGGAGGACAACAATCTAAACTCCATCAAACTTACCATTCCACCTTTCCAAGGGAGGAGTGATCCGGATGCATATTGGGAGTGGGAGCAAAAGATTGAGATGGTGTTTGATTGCCATCATTACCCTAAGGAAAAGAAGGTTAAATTGGCTACCATAAAGTTCACTAATTATGCTCTTGTATGGTGGAATCAGGATGTTATTTCTAGGAGAAGGAATGAGGAGGAGCCCATACACACATGGAGAGCCCTTAAAGCCTTGATGCGGAGGAGATTTGTGCCTAGCTACTACACTAGAGATCAACGCCTCAAGCTTCAAAGGCTAGTGCAAGGCCAAAGGAGTGTGGAGGACTACCATAAAGACTTGGAGATGACCTTGACCCGAGCCAAGATCATGGAGGATGAGGAGACCACCATTGGTAGATTCATTAATGGTCTCAATCCTGAGATTGCCAACAAAGTGGAAATGGCGCCTTATTTCAACATGGAGGATTTGCTTCATTATGCCACCAAGGCCGAAAGGATCATCAAAAGGTCCAAGGCATCCAATATGTCTCAAGGAGAAATTTCCACATGGAGAGGAGCATGGACCAAGGATCTGAGAGAAGTACCCAAGCCAAAAGTGGAGACCACAAAAGGAGACTTGTCTCAACTGCAACAAGAAAAGTCAATCATGCTTGTACCACTTCCACCACAACAAGTCTTGGAAGATCAAAGAAAACTTCAAAGTGAGGTTGAGAGAAAAGAAAAAGAGGGGAAAGTTGAGGGCATGAGTGATGAGGGGAAAGTCGAGAGAACAACCGAGAGATTATGTGAGAAGAGTGAACATGAGGGGAAGAAGAGTGGAGAGTTCCCGAGAGAAGAAATTGAGTGCGAAGTTGAGAGAAGACAAGAGTGTAATGAACCTAAGCTGAGTGAAGAGAGAAAGACCTACAGAGAAGCCATACTTTCATCTAACATAACAAAGTCTTTTTCTAGTGTTGTGTTGTCTTCTTTTCAGGACTTAAGTGGAGATGAGTTACAAGGATCAAGTGAGTTGCTGCCCATTAAAGAAGTTGGTGTTCCCAATATTCTAAGCCATGTCCCATGCATCAAACCAACAAAGGAGGTTGAGAAGGAACAATTTGAGGCGAGTCCAAGTGATTTCATATGCAAATGTTTGCCTAACATTGTTTCTTATCCTATGTTTCAAGGGGATGAAATTAATGCAACTCCAACCAAAGCCATTGAGTGTGAAGGTGAAAATTTTGTGGTTCCAAAGGAAGATACTTGGAGACTATGTCCAACCACTGTAATGTATTTCTTCCTTACACCTAGATTTGATGTAGTTTTGCATGAAAATCTCAAACAATGTGTGTTTGCTTGCAATGTTATTTTGACAAATGGTTTTCATGAAACTAGATTAAGAGAAGGAAGTAAGCATGAAAATTTGACAAAATATGGTTTTAAGGCTTCTAATTCTTTGGTTTTGTCAAATGCTCTTTGGAATTGCTTGAGTTTCTCTAAAGAAAAATCTGTTTTGGTGTCTTTTGTTTTTGAATTTGTTTGTTTTGCATCCATTTCACATTATTTTGTTTTGCCTCAAGTTAAATCTACTTCTTTGGAATTTTTCATGCATAAATTAGTTCATACACATGCATTACATACTTCTTTGATTGCCATTCATGTTCAGCCCATTTTTGTGTGTCAATCTTTAATTTCCAGCAAGCATTTCTTTATCTTGACACATGCATTACACAAACTTTTGAGCATTGATCTTTTTTGCTTTATGTCCAAACCTGAAAGTTTTTATTTTGAGTGAAAATTCTGGTTTTAAATTCAGCCTTTTAAGGAGGTATGTTGAGTCCTTTGTTTTGTGTCACATCCCATTCACAAATTTCATGCATTGTTGTGCATATACATGCAAAAATAAGTTTGCTACTGAATTGGTTTCACTTAATCCTATCTACTCCAATCTTGTTTCATTTAAAATGCTTAGGATTTTTGTGAAATTCGTGCATCCTAGTTTTGTTATTAGTATAGGCCACATTGTGTTCAATTCTTGTTTATTGGAATGGCCTATGCAAACTATTCTTTTCACATGCATAACTTGTGTTTTTCATAACCATGACACTTATGTGAGTTTAGGTCCATTTGTTTTGAGTGCATATGACATTCCTAAGGTAAATTATTCCAACACTTTTTCTAGTTTTGAGAATAATGTTTTTGAGATGGTAAAGGCAATGAAAGTGATGCCTCGAGTTAAAATGAAAATTGTGCTAACTTTCAGATTTTTTGTGCTAATTGCTTCTAACTTTGTTTTTGACCCTGGAGGTATCATTGCATTTGGATATTGGTTCAGGTTTTTCACAAGATCAAAGCTCCATACACAAGCATTCCATGTTATTGGTGCTTATGTGAAAGGTAAGTGCTTATGTGCTGATCATTTCATTGTTATTGATTCAATTCCCTTTTCTAGTGCAGGTTTTGATTCGAGGACGAATCCTTCTAAGGAGGGGGGAGCTGATACGATCAAAGAAGGCACAACCAAGGATGGCAAGGATCCATTGAAGATAACTAGTGGACCATTGACAAGGAAGAAGGCTAAGGAGCTCACTAGTGCACTTCAAGCTTTTGTTTCAAGCTTTTTCATGGAGAATGGAGGAATTTCACAAGGAGCTGCTGGAACATGCTCATATGGAGATGATGGCCAAGCTTGGATGTTGACAGATTGGCGATGTTCTGGTAGAAAAATCATATCTTGAGCTAAACAGATCAGAATTGAGTAATTCTTGATTCATTGGAAAGCTAACATCTGGAGCTACAAATCATATGAAGATCATGAAACCCAGTTTGCACGTTAAGGAGGTCCAATTTAGCTTCAAAGTCACGATTTACGAGTCATCGCTGGTTCAGAAGCAGTTGCAGTATTTTGGGCATATCTTTGGCTTTAGATGTCCGTTTTGTGTGGTTCAGGTGTCATTTCAAAGATAAGAAAGAGATCTACAACTTTCATGCTTTGTATTTTGAGAAATCATGGCTGCATCAAGTTCGAATTTCAGCTTGAAGTTGAAGACACAAGCAGGAACCACCTGAGAAGACTATTTTGGGGTTTTTATGGCCAATCTTGTGTTGTAACGTATTTTATTTTAGTTTCCTATTTATTTACATTATTTAGGATGTTATTTAGGCCATGGAAGTGATTTAGGTCACTTAGGATAAATGGAATTCGCTGCACACCTTAAACATGTGTTAAAAGGGTGTAGGAATCCTAGTTTGACTAGGTTTTCTTGAGTCCTTTGTAACTAGGTTTCCTAGGTGACTTGGGCTGCGAATTTTTTCCAGATTTTTACCCTAGTTTAGGCCTATATAAATGCACATATTCTGGATGTAAACACACAGATTAATGCCGAAATAATATTGCTCTTTGGAGAGGTTTTCTCTTTGGTTCTTTGTGGACTGCCTTGGTGCACAAGTGTGCTTGTGTTCTTGGAGTTCTATACTTCTCGTTTCTAGTCACAGGTTGATTAGGGGTGGGGGTCTTTAAACCCAGTATTTTTGATGTCTTGTGGAGCTTGAAAACATCTTGGGCGCGTTTCATGGTCTTTATACCATAGGGGTTCGCATCACATAGTCCCTAATGGTCTCCCCATTCTTTTGGGCTATGTCAAACATCTAAACGGGCATCTTCACCGTGGGCCTACTCCCGATGAACTATTGAGTGAAGGTGGTGGACAACTCCTGGAAACCCATTATGGTTCCGGCAGACAGGGAGTTGTACCAGCTAGTCTCCGGCCCTGAGAGGGTGACCTCAAAGCATTTGCAGAAGGTGGCATCATCAGCACCGTGTAGCACCATGCTATGCCTGTACTTGGTCAGGTGGGCTAGGGGATCATTACGCCCATCATATGTCTCTAGGTGAGGTACCCGGAAGTCACTGGGTATGGGTGCCTCAACTGCTGCTCGGATGAACGGGGACTCTTCTCCGGTGAAGGTCTCCGACAGCCTTGACCAAACAGGCTTCCGAGACACCTGTCTTTCTACTTTCTCTAGCCTCTCAAAGATTTTCTCCATGAGGGCGATAGTGCTGGCCTCTTCCCATTGCCTAGGAGTCTCTGGCAACGGGGAGCAACGTCTTCTCTTAGGGGAGTAACTTTGCCGGTGAGGGGACGATGACCTTCTATATGGAGATGGGCTTCTCTGACGAGAGGTTCTGGGCCCTTTTGATGTCATTTCTTCAACACGACGCCCCTTGGGGAGAATGTCCTCCGTTGAGGACTCATCACAGAAGTCCACACTCCCTAAGCTCCAGCAAGTGGACTTTGGGCTTTTCTCCGGACAGGGAGTTAGTGAAGAGGCCTTTTGGCCTGAAGGTGGTTGTGACCACCTTTGGTCCAACTGTTGCATCATTTCAGCTATAGCAGAGCACTGAAAATTATGTAGGAAGCTCATCGTGATCGTTAGAGGACGTTCGTCCTCATGCAAAAAAGTCCCTGTGGCGGGTTGTTCGGTCGCCGGTTGATTCTCCGGCGCGGATGGGGACTTCGGGAGTCCTTTATCCTTAGAACACCAAGTCTCAATGACGGCTATCTGAGGGTGGTTTCCCACAGACAGCGCCAAATGATGCCCATCATCATCTTCATTGTACGACATGGTAGGCCTGAGAGGGACTTCCGGTAGGGAGAAGCTGGTAGAAGAGACTTTCATCGTGAGATTGCCTAAAACGCTCAAAAGAATAGGGCTTAGGAGGTTCCCGGAGTGTGTTTCCGGGGGAGGAGCCTCCGATGCCCAAGTCAGTATTTGGCAAGTAAAGAGTAGTGAATGGAAAGTAAAGAGTAAAGTTCTCTTAAGAGTTTTGTCTCTCTCCCTTACCAAGGGCGTTCCCCAAGTATTTATAGGAGGGCATTGGGAGAAGTCCATTTGACACAGTCCGCTCAAATCATGGCACGTGTTCAGCTAGATGCAGTCCGTACCTTCATGGATGGGGATCTCCAGCTGGCCATAGGCCGTTCTGGCCAGAAGTCAGGGCCGTGGGAGGCCCGTGTGTTAGGGGCGTGTGCAAGGTCTCTGCGTCAGAGGCTCCTTAACTGTTTTTGTCGTGTTCACAAGACCCCTTCGGTGAAAGAGACCTCTTCGGGATATGAGAGCTTCTAGCCGAGGTTGCTCCAGTCATTCGGAAGGCCCCTCGGCACAGAGGATCTCCTTCAAAGGATGTTTTCCCCTGCCGAGGATGGTGAGTCTACTTCTCCTGGAGTTCGTCAGGTCATCTTACCGAGGGTTGTAGTGTACCATGTTCCCAAGGTCAATCCTGTTATTCCCCAAGGGTGATGGTGGATTACCGAGGTCAGGGGGTCAAGGACTGCAAGCCCTCTTTTCCCGAGGTTGGTGCTCGCATTCTTCAAGGGTGATGCTTGTCTTTTCCAAGGGTAGTGCTTCGTCAGAGCTTGGGGGTTTGGAGTGTAATAGCCCTTTGGCTATCAATAGTATCCACATAAGCCTCTCGGGATCACCACATCCCAGCAAATGCATTTCTCTTGCGCTCGCAGTGCTAGCTTGCGTCCTCCAAGGAATTGCAAGAGAAGAGTATGGCTGTCTCTTTTTAGGAGGCTAGAGCGTGGCTGCGAATTTCTCCCTAGAACTTGTTTTTATAGTGAGACTCAACATCCAGGCCTAATGGGTTTTAAAGCCATAATCCAATTAGGCTTTAATTTTGGGCTTAATAATAGTTCAACTTTTGGGCCCCTTATTAATACGAAATTATTATGAAACCATAACGCAAATAATTAGCCCATGCACTTTAATAATCCAAATAGCTCTATGTGTGCAACCCAATAGGCTCTTACCATGTTGGCTCTCCCACCCCACACAGGCCCCAGCCCATGCACACTCGCCAATATCTACCCAGGGTTTAACAACAAGTTGTGTTTTAGGTGTTGACAACGTTAACTCAATTCGGCCAACTTGGTGTACATGGACATTAAGTCTTATTTTCTTAAGTTATAGGCCTGGGAGGTGGCCTAGGAGGCTTTGATGACGTTCTATTCAATTTCTGTTAAGTTTATTGCAGCTCAAGGCAAGGCCCAAACCACTAACTTACAATTCAAGCAAAGCTGTAATCCATAACGGGCATGTTCAACTATGCAGCCATAGATAACTTGCAATACAAGCAAGACACACACTTGTGTAATTAGGTGCTCTGATGTGTTTAACTTCAAGTGTGCTAAGATGCATGGCAACAAAGAAACCCATAATCAAGTAAGGTTTGAAAACCCAAAATTTCCATGCATATATGCTCTCGGCCAAGCACAAAATACAAACTCATTATCCTTCATAACATACCATAACTTGGCTTAAAAGTCTCCAACATACATAAAATCCATCAACATCATTCAACCATAATTTGGTGTCCAAAGTTACATGAAACACAACAAAACTCAAGTGAACCCAAGACCACATATATGTACACAAGGTAGTCTAAAAAGTACACTTAACTTGGCCATGTACCAAAATTCACACTCATTGTTCAAACTCACCAAATTATAGCTTACAACCCAAGAAAGCTTAATCTCCAAATAGTAGCCTAAGTGTGCCATAAAGGAGCACACACTACAACACTAATCCAACAACCATGTTCATTGACATGAAGGTGAAAAACCACAACCAAAGCAAGTGTCCACACATCTATCTTGCCCACCTAGAAGTAATCCCACCATTAACAAGCCTGCAAAACTTGGAACATAAGTAGGCCAAAACCTTAAACATAAGACTTGTCCACATATTGAATCTTTCCAAGCCAAGAATGAGTTGGCAACATACCTCAACACAATGTGCACTTCCTAGCACAAACACAAGCAAACACAAGTACTCAATCAAGCTCTATATCCTTTCCTGAAACACAATAATATGGGCAGTGAGTAATGATACTCAGTAGGATTCATGTGTATACATCTCATTAAGAGACAATGTGGTCAAGCCCGAAGCTTAACCTTCATAAGCTCCTTGAATTCCCTACAAGAAAAACACTAAAACACCAAGATGCAATGTATACAAATGATAGCCGAAACAATATATGACTCTAAACATAACATAAAGTAGGTTAGCACACACAAACAATCAAACAAGCAAGCAACACACACACACATCCACAAGGCTTTCTCGGCCAAAAGCTAGCAAGTGTTCATAGGCTTATAATTTCACTTCTCCTCCTCGTTTGCACCCCACATTCCACCAGAGCTTCGAATTACATAGTAAGCTGGCCATTCTCACTATGAATTCTAACACTTGCCTTTAATTGATTAGCTAATCAAACCATGTATGTCAGAATATCCACAATATGCCCATCAAGCGTACTAAGATCATCTAGCATTATGTAACCATCACTTAGCAGCTCTAGCTACCTGTTCATGGAAATATTACCAAGCATTCAAGTAGAACATGAACCCTACCTCAATATTTGAGCTTGAATGGTCTCGGTTTAGCTTGAACACTTCAAGATCGAGGGAACAAGAACATCGTAGCAACCTTACAAGAACAAGAAGGAATGTCTTGGTTACTCATGAACATTCAAGACTAAGCTTGAAAAATTGAAAGAATGAAGTCACCTTAGGTCGAAATCAAGGAAGACAAGCTTGATTCTTGCTTCCAAGCTCCAATCTTCAACAAATGGCCATGGTTTCGGCAGCAACCTTCAAGAGCACTTCAAGGACAACACAAGCTCTCAATGTCTCAGTCAAGACACAAATAAGAAGGCTTTGGCCAAAACTAGTTTTTAATTTACTAAGTGGGAGCATGCTAAATCCAGTTATAGCCACACGGATGCAATAATGGCTTAATGCCATTCTCGGCCTTGAACTATTTTGCATGGCTCATTTAGCCCTTCAATGACCCATGACCTCATTTTAATCACCTAAACACATGTACATTTCGGCACCAACTTTGTATCTTGGCCTACATTGCCAAGTATAATGTAAAATGGCTGAAAATGACCAATTTCTTATGTATATTTCGGCAAGACTCCAAGATAATTGAGCATTATGGAAATAAGGAAGCATGGGCATGATTCTTGGTGGGAGACAAGGATGGCCGGCCATGACACATGGCAAAAAGTGGGCTAATGCTCCACTAGCCCTTAAATTAACTTGCATGGCTAATTTTGTTTGTGTAAGCTCCATGATTTCAATTGTATCACTAGTTTAGTGTACAATTTGGTCCTTAAACTTCATTTTATGTCAAGGATAGTATAACCTTGATTTTCCATGTGCAATTTGGGCCCACATTGTCCTGGCCTTGCACATACACTCCCATTCACATTTTCAGTCAAGTCCCTCATTTTTAATTGGTGTATTCTCTATTTATTGTTGGCCTAAGCCAAGTACTGAGGGATGGTCCTAACATTCACAACATTTATGATCATAAGCAATGAACGGTGTCTAGCAACACATCATTGCTACCCAAGTGACAAGATTGTTGGTGATTCGACTAAACCTTTATGATCATTATCGATATATGCCATTGTCCCTTTGTCCAAAATATCAAGACAAAGCATGAGATATGGAATGTGTCACTCTTGTATAGCCCAATCTTTGGTTTCTTGATTACCGAGTAGACTAACATAAATTGATGACATTGATATCATATATCAACTCATCCGAGCATGATGCATTTTCTAAGTCTTACTCTATCAAGGGACCCAAAGATATTACTCCAGTTACATAGGAAGGACAAATCCCATATTGATCATACAAATCCCTCCACATGATATGTGACATACCCAATGACCTTCTTCAAGTTCACTCAATTACGAGGAACAAGGGGAAGTATCAAAGTATGTGACTCACATGTAAGGAACCATGATGATTTTAGGTCAAAAGACTATATACACCATGATCAAACTACTTCTTTCACAGCATCAGAGGTGGTAATATACTCAAATTATGTTATAGAGTCGGCTACCGTCTCTTGCTTTGAACTCTTCCAGCTCACAGCACCACCACCAATACAAAACACATAACTAGATTGCGATCTAAAATAATCCTTATCGAATTGGAAGCTAGCATCGATGTAACCTTTTACAACGAGCTCATCTTCACCTCCAAAGGCCAATAATGCATCCTTAGTCCTTCGTAAATACTTAAGGATGTTCTTAACAACTGTCTAGTGACTTTCACCAGGCTTCGATTGGTACCTACTTGTCATGCTTAAGGCATACGACACATCAGGATGAGTACATATCATGGTATACATGATAGATCCAATTGCTGAGGCATATGGAATCTTACTCACGTGCTCTCTCTCCTCGAGTGTACTCAGACACTGAGATCTAGAAAGAGTTATGCCATGTGACATGGGTAAGAATCCTTTCTTGGAATCTTGCATGCTAAACCTCTTTAGCACCTTGTCAATGTATGTACTTTGACTTAGGCCAAGAAGCTTTCTAGATATATCTCTATAGATCCTGATACCTAACACATAGGCTGTTTCACCCAAGTCCTTTATAGAGAAATATTTCCCTAGCCAAGTCTTTATAGATTGTAGCTCGGGAATGCCATTCTCAATGAGTAGTATGTCATCTACATACAACACCAAGAAAACAATAGCACTCCCACTAACCTTCTTGTAGACAAAAGGTTCATCTTCATTTTTTATAAAACCAAACTCTTTGATTGCTTCATCAAAATGAAGATTCCAACTTCGAGAAGCTTGCTTTAGTCCATAAATGGACCTTTCCAACTTGCACACTTTATTGGCATTATCAGGAGTGACAAAACCCTCAGGTTGTGTCATGTACACATCCTCAAGTAACTTTCAATTTAGGAATGCAATTTTGATATCCATTTGCCATATCTCATAATCATAGTATGCAGCAATAGCCAACAAAATTCAAATGGATTTAAGCATGGCAACTAGTGAAAAAGTTTCATCATTGTCAATACCATGAATTTGCTTGAAACCTTTTGCAACCAATCATCCTTTAAAGGTAATCACATTACCATCCATGTCTGTTTTCTTCTTGAAAACCCATTTAAACCCTATAAGTTTTACCCCTTCAGGTGGATCAACCAAAGTCCATACTTGGTTTTCATACATGGATTCCATCTTGGATTTCATGGACACTAGCCACTTCTTAGAGTCAGGCCCCAACATAGCTTGTTGGTAGATTGTGGGCTCATCCTGATCCATGAGCATCACATCACCAGTGTGAGTCATGAGAAATCCATATCTCTTGGGCTCACTTCGAATTCTACCAAACATACTTGGGCTCTATGCTGCAGGAACAAACTCTTTAACCACAACATCTTGTGGTGTCTGTTAAGGTTCCATTTTAGGTTCGATGTCCCATTGTTGTTCTTGAATTTCTTTAAGTTCTACTTTTTTCCCACTGGTTCCTTTAGAGATAAACTCTTTCTCTAGAAAGACACCAGTTCGAGCAACAAACAATTTTTGTTCAAATGGATTGTAGAAATAATAACCCTTTGTTTTTTTAGGATACCCAACAAAGATACATTTATGAGATTTGGGCCCTAGTTTGTCATAGGATTGATGTTTCACATAAGTGTCACAACCCCAAATCTTCATAAAAGACAAACTAGGACGCCTCCCCTTCTATATCTCGTATGGTGTCTTTTGAACCGATTTAGATGGAATCGGTTTAGTGTAAATGCAACTGTCTCTAGAGCATGTCCCTAAAAGGAGTTTGAAAGGCCAGCTTGACTCATCATAGATCGAACCATGTCTAACAAAGTTCAATTTCTCCTTTCAAATACACCATTCCCTTGAGGTGTACTAGGTGGAGTGAGTTGTGATACTATACCACAGTCCTTTAGATAGTCAAGGAATTCTCGATCCAAGTACTCTTCACCTTGATTTGATCAAAGTACTTTGATACTCTTCCCAAGTTGATTCTCTACTTCCTTTTTGAATTCTTTGAACTTTTGAAAAGAATCTGACTTGTATATCATGAGATACACATAGCCATAGCTATTGAAGTCATCAGTAAAGGTAATGAAGTATTGGAATCCTCCTCTAACATATGTGGACATAGGGCCACATACATCACTATGTATTGGTCCTAGTAAGTCATTAGCCCTTTCACTTTGCCCTGTGAATGGGGCTTTGGTCATCTTGCCCAACAAACATGACTTACATGTCTCATATGATTCAAAATCAAATGAGTCCAAGAGTCCATCCTTATGGAGCTTGGATGTGTGGGTCTCATTTATATGGCCCAAGCGACAGTGCCAGATTTAGGTCGAGTTTGAGTCATTCAATCTGACCTTTTTGGTATTCACATTATAGATTAGATCTTTGAGTTCTAGAACATACAACCTATTGCTAAGTTGAGCACTACCATAAAAGATTTCATTCAAATAAATAGAACAACATTTTTCCTTTATTATAAATGAAAAACCTTTCTTGTCCAAGCAAGAAACAGAAATCAAATTTCTACTAATAGTAGGCATAAAATAGCAGTTGTCTAATTCTAAAACTAATCCATTAGGTAAAGTGTGAACATAAGTCCCTACAGCTAAGGTAGCAACCCTTGCTCCATTTCCAACATGTAGGTCCACTTCACCTTGGGCCAATCTTCTACTCCTACTTAGATCCTGCACATTTGCACAAATTTGAGATCCACATCCAGTACCTAATACCCAAGATGAGGAAGTAGAAAAGTTAGCCTCTATAACAAAAATACCTGAAGTGGAAGTCTTACTTCCCTTCTCCTTAACAAGTTCTTCAAGATAGAGCTTGCAGTTGCATTTCCAGGGTCTAGGTTGCTTACAATGGAAGCACTCCCCTTCCTTTGCCACACCACCAGATGGTTTCAGTGCAGCTGAAGAAGAATTAGCATTGGACCTTCCTTTAGCTTTATCCTTTAGCTTTATCCTTCTTGTTGGCTTTTCCTTTTCCCTTGCCCTTTTGAACCATAAAAATGGGCTTAGCTTTCTTAAGGTTTTGCTTAGCAATTCTCAACATGTTGAGTAATTCAAGGAGGGACTTGTCAAGGTTGTTCATGTTATAGTCCATGACGAACTGACTATAGCTTCCAGGCAATGATTGCAAGACTACATCAACAGCCAACTATTTCTGAAGAACAAATCCCAAACTCTCAAGATTCTTAATGTACCCAATCATCTTGAGCACATGAGGACCCACAGGACTTCCCTCAGACATTTTGCACTGAAACAATGCCTAAGAGGTCACAAACCTCTCATGCCTAGCTTGCTCTTGGAAGAGCATTTTGTGATGTTCGATCATATTGAATGCCCCCATGTTTTCATGTTGCTTCTGAAGCTCAGATTCCATGGTAATAAGCATGAGGCAAGCAACATCCAAAGCATCATCAGAATGCCTCTTGTGAGCATCCCTTTTAGCTCTAAGAGCAATGGTAGCAGGCTCATTTGGAATGGACTGCTCTAGGACATAAGCCTTTCTCTCTAAACTTGAGGACTATCCTCAAGTTTCGATACCATTTGAGAAAGTTGGTCCCATTTAGTTTTTCCTTCTCAAGGATCGATTGCAACAAAAGTATCGATGTGTTTTGTACCATGGTTATCTACAACAGTAAATATGCAATGTAATAGTCATGTATTTTAATTCATTTCATAAAGACTTTTATTAAACGATACTCCTACTATTTTCCTCAAAATAATAACCCTCAATATTATTTCGAAACACCTTGGTGCTAAGTTATTCTAATGGGCCAAGATCCATATTTCACCATAACTTGAGTCAGCTTTAGCTTTTCTCTCAAGTTATAGTTATTTAGGTAGGCAACTCCTTGCTAATTGCATCTCACGCAACTCTTGGATAGTTTGGTAAACAACACTTGTCCAAGCTCACCTCATGAACTTAAGCCCAACTCTATGCCTCGAAGTCCCCAATCCTATTAGGATGACTTAGTTAAGTTGGACCGAAAGTTAGCAATTTGGATATCACTATTATCCCATCGCGCCTTATCAAAATGAACATATGTTACACCTTCACAAAATGGGAAAATTATAGCATGAGGACCTAAACTTATATGCTTTAATTTTCACCATAGTGCATGATTTGTGAAGTGTAAAGTATTCAATATATGTCCCCTTAAGTGGCAAAAACAATGATAGCTTGGTCCTTCAGAAAGCATTGGCATATCGCCTAATTTTCAAGTAACCTATGGACTAAATTGTAAGGTTACAAAAGTTGGATATTCAATTGCACAAATTTCTAAAGATGGCTATGGAAAGGACATTGATGGAATTAAGAAGAAAGGACATGGATGGAATTAAGGATATTGTTGGGGACCAAAATGCTTAAAAAGGCAAAGTTGATCAATTATGACATAATGCCAACTAAGCTGCTTAAGTGTCCACATTTTTGCCTAAAGTCAAAATGAATTTTTGACAAGCTTAAAAGATGCCAAAATCTATCATTTTCCTAGCCAAAATAATTGGAAATAAACTATCCAGGTGTTGGCCAAATTTTAAAAAATTTGCATATATGCCACCTTGGTCAAAATGATGTATAAATGAAGAAAAATCTTCATTTCATTGGCATTTTTCTTAAATTTCAGTCTCCAACAACTAAGAACTCTTCCTTAAGCTCTTCCATCATCCCCCATAGTCACCATACCTTAAGAAAATAACAAGAAGCAAGAGAAATCAAAGAAGACATCAAAGAATGCAAGAAAACCTAATTTTGGTTCAATTTGGATTTTCAGATTTCATAGCAAAGGTAAGGGTTTTCTAAAGTTTCCTAGATTATTTACTATATTTCCAAACATCCATGAAGCTAAGACCATGCTTGGAAGAGAGTAAAAAGCTCAAGGAACCAGGTATGGGTTAAAGGGAATGAAGCGTGGCAAGGTTATGGCCTTAATGTTACCATGCTAAAGATCGCATTAAGAAAGAAAGGTTTCTAGAGCCAAATTTAGTACTAACTAAGACCTAAAAGACTCCTAAGACCAAGACAAAGCTTGAAGAGGGCTGCCATAGTGTTACCAAAGTGATATATTATTGTTTTATTGAATCATTATGGACTAACCCTAATGTGTTATTGCTGCCAGCATTACATGTGCTTGTTGCTGTGTTTGTTAGTGCATATGGTTTCCATATTTATGTGTATGTGTTGTTTTTGTATATTTTTATGTCTTTGGATTTTAGGTGGTACGTTTCTATGGAAGGCTTTGTTAGTGTTGTGACCAAAAGCCAATCATGAGATGATTGTATTTTTGCACATTGAGTCATGATATTTTATTAAGGCATTAATCCAGCAATTATGTTTGTTGTTTTGTTCCTGCGTAACTTAACAAACATAATTGTAACCCTAGAATAATGATATTCTTAAAAGTCCCTAGTCTAGTATTATTGTGGAGCGGGTTGCAATAATACATAACGACTAGCATATGTGGAGACTAATATGAGATATGTAGTCTACATATGGGTACAAGTTGGAGAACTTGTGTACTGGACCGACCCACCATGAGAACACTACATGGATCGTTATATGAGTGTCATAAGTGATTCCCATAGTGATCAGGGTATATGTAGTCCTTCGACCTAAGATCATCAAGGTTCCCTACATGTGAGTCACATACTTTGATACTTTCCTTTGTTGCTCGTAACTGAGTGAACTTGAAGGAGGTCATTGGGTATGTCACATATCATGCGGAGGGATTTGTATGATCAAGATGGGATTTGTCCCTCCTATGTAACGGGAGTGATATCTTCGGGCCCCTTGATAGAGTGAGACTTAGAGAATGCATGGCCATGCTCGGATGAGTTGATATACGATATCAATGTCATCAGTTTAAGTTGGTCTACTCGGTAATCAAGAAACCAAAGATTGGGCTATACGAGAGTGACACATTCCATGTCTCGTGCTTAGTCTTGATATCTTGGACAAAGGGACAATGGCATATATCGGTGATGATCATAAAGGTTTAGTCGAATCATCGACAATCTTGTCACTTGGGTAGCAATGATGTGTTGCTAGACACCGCTCATTGCTTATGATCATAAATGTGATTTATGATCATTGCCAACGTGGTAAGAGCCTATTGGGTCGCACACATAGAGCTATTTGGATCATTAGAGTGCATGGGCTAATTATTTGGGTTATGGTTTCACTTTAATTTCGTATTAAAAATAGGCCCAAGAGTTGAGCCATTATTAAGCCTGAAATTAAATCCTAATTGGATTAGGGCTTTGAAACCCATTAGGCCTGGAAGTTGAGTCTCACTATAAATACAACTTTTAAGTGAGAAATTCGCAGGTCTCCTTGCCCTAGCCTCCCAAAAGGACAGCCGCACTCTTCTCTTGCAATTCCTTGGAGGACGCAAGCTAGCACTGCGAGCGCAAGAGAAACGCATCTGCCGGGACGTGGTGGAAGCGTGGTGATCCCGAGAGGCTCGTGTGGATACCATAGAGAGCTTGAACACGTCAACTGTTCAAGTTTTGTGATTCGACTCTACAGTTGAGTGAGAGATCTCAACCGAAAATTAGGTATGAAAATTTTCGAACACCCGGTTTACCCCGTTTCACTTGGATCCTGGAGGGTTTCGGTTAAATTCCACTGCGCTGTTTGGCTCCCGAAACCCAACAGTGGTATCAGAGCTACTGGTGAAACCCTAAATCGGGATTGAGTGTTGAATCGCATGATGCTATGTGTTCGGTTGCTTTTCGGCCATGATTAATTAGATTGATTCATGATGCATGAAACTGGAACTCATAATGAACATATGAGATATATGAAGAAACGACACAAATTGGTTAATGAGATTAACCCAAAATTGATTGGTATGAGATACCTATATGGATTAGGATTCTTGCAATAGTTGCAAAAACCCTAGCTTTGTTCGGATTCGGCCTGTTCGGGCACCGAAAGTAAGGTATTTTTGGTGGCTCGAATGGAGGAGTCTCGGGTGCCTACTTGCTCGAAATAGAAGATTTCGGGCTAAGCAATTGTAAGACAATTTTTTGCGCCGGGGGGCGCTGCCCCCCACGCCCCCCGCAAGGGCGGCTCCCCTTGACCCCGTCCGCTGACCGGTCAGCGGAACCACCGCCCACTGACCGGCCAGCGGGACCGCCGTATGCGAAGCGCCACATAAATAAAAACTGGTTAATCAACACGCGAAAATTGGCATGCATCTTTGTTGAATGAGATTTGACATGATATGCTGATTGGTGTTTGAAGCATGGTGCATGGTTATAGCCCTTGATTGGTTGTACTTGTAAATACGGCCTGCGAGTCGTGCCTTTTCTTATCACTCTCATTGTACATTCTCTTCTCACCTTACTCCCCTCGAATGTAACTCGAGGTTTCTATTATTGATGTAATGGTGCATTATGGGATCATCCAAGGTGGTATGTCTAAGGATCATCCAAGGAGGTTTGTCCAAGGAGATGACAACAAAAGGGCAGCCAAGAAAGGAAGAGAAGGAGCTTGTGAAGACTCTTTTTCTTTTCTTAGGCTTTTATGATATTCTCATTGGCTTGAGAATATCGCATAGTTTGGGCTATAACCATGTCACGTTTACTTTCTTGTAAGCATGAGATGCATGTTTTATATTTGTATGTGATGCATGTATAAAACAACCGGAGATAACAAATTGGTGAGATCAAAAGAAAAATCCCTCAAACAAATATTAAGTCATTAAATGTGATGCCTTCCAAATGTTGGCACTCGTCAAGACTTTGATCAACATTAGGTGGGTTTGCCAAAGCAAAGCACCTATGTTCATCTTGGTAAGGCGCGATGGGATAATAGTGATATCCAAACTGCTAACTTTGGGTTCGACTTAACTAAGTCATCCTAATAGGATTAGGGACTTAGAGGCATAGAGTTGGGCTTAAGTTCATGAGATGAGCTTGGACAAGTGTTGTTCACCCAACTATCCAAGAGTTGCATAAGATGCAATTGGCAAGGAGTTGCCTACCTAAATAGCTGTAACTTGAGAGAAAAGCCAAAGCTGACTCAGGTTGTGGTCAAATATGGATCTTGGCCCACTAGAATACCTTAGCGCCGAGGTGTTCCGAAATAATATCGAGGGTTATTATTTTGAGGAAAATAGTGGGAGTATCGTTTAATAAAAGTCCTTATTAAATGAATTAAAATACATGACTCTTACACTGCATATTTACTGTTGTAGATAACCATGGCACAAAACACATCGACACTTTCGTTGCGATCGATCCTTGAGAAGGAAAAACTGAATGGGACCAACTTTCTCAAATGGTACCGAAACTTGAGGATAGTCCTCAAACAAGAGAGAAAGGCTTATGTCCTAGAGCAGCCCATTCCGAATGAGCCTGCTGCCACTGCTCCAAGAGCTGAAAGGGATGCTCACAAGAGGCATTCTGATGATGCTTTGGATGTTGCATGCCTCATGCTTATTACCATGGAATCTGAGCTTCAGAAGCAACATGAGAACATGGGGGCGTTCGATATGATCGAACATCTCAAAATGCTTTTCCAAGAGCAAGCTAGGCATGAGAGGTTTGAGACCTCTAAGGCATTGTTTCAGTGCAAGATGTCTGAGGGAAGTCCCGTGGGTCCTCATGTTCTCAAGATGATTGGGTACATTGAGAATCTGGAGAATTTGGGATTTGCTCTTCAGAAAGAGTTGGCTATTGATGTAGTCTTGCAATCGTTGCCTGAAAGCTACAGTCAGTTTGTCATGAACTATAACATGAATGACCTTGACAAGTCCCTCCCTAAATTGCTCAACATGTTGAGAACTGCTGAACAAAACCTTAAGAAGGCTAAGCCCATTTTGATGGTTCAAAAGGGCAAGGGAAAGGGAAAAGCCAACAAGAAGAAGGATAAAGCTAATGGAAAGTCCAATGCTAATTCTTCTTCAGCTGCACTGAAACCAAAGGGTGGTGTGGCAAAGGAAGGGGAGTGCTTCCATTGTAAGCAACCTGGACACTGGAAGCGCAATTGCAAGCTCTATCTTGAAGAACTTGCTAAGGAAAAGGGAAGTAAGACTTCCACTTCAGGTATTTTTGTTATAGAGGCTAACTTTTCTACTTCCTCATCTTGGGTATTGGATACTGGATGTGGATCTCACATTTGTGCAAATGTGCAGGATCTAAGTAGAAGTAGAAGATTGGCCCGAGGTGAAGTGGACCTACGTGTTGGAAATGGAGCAAGGGTTGCTGCCTTAGCCGTAGGGACTTATGTTCTCACTTTACCTAGTGGATTAGTTTTAGAATTAGACAACTGCTACTTTGTGCCTACTATTAGTAGAAATTTGATTTCTGTTTCTTGTTTGGACAAGAAAGGTTTTTCATTTATAATAAAGGACAAATGTTGTTCTATTTATTTGAATGAAATCTTTTATGGTAGTGCTCAACTTAGCAATGGGTTGTATGTTCTAGACCTCGAAGATCCAATCTATAATGTGAATACCAAGAAGGTCAGATTAAATGATTCAAACCCGACCTATCTCTGGCACTGTCGCTTGGGCCATATAAATGAGACCCGCATATCCAAGCTCCATAAGGATGGACTCTTGGACTCATTTGATTTTGAATCATATGAGACATGTGAGTCATGTTTGTTGGGCAAGATGACCAAAGCCCCATTCACAGGGCAAAGTGAAAGGGCTAATGACTTACTAGGACTCATACATAGTGATGTATGTGGCCCTATGTCTACACAAGCTAGAGGAGGTTTCCAATACTTCATTACTTTCACTGATGACTTCAGCAGATATGGCTATGTGTATCTCATGAGACACAAGTCAGAATCCTTTGAAAAGTTCAAAGAATTCAAGAATGAAGTAGAGAATCAACTCGGGAAGAGTATCAAAGTGCTTCAATCAGATCGAGGTGGAGAGTACTTGGATCGAGAATTCCTTGACTATCTGAAGGAGTGTGGTATAGTATCACAACTCACTCCACCAGGTACACCTCAATGGAATGGTGTATCTGAAAGGAGAAATCGAACTCTGTTAGACATGGTTCGCTCTATGATGAGTCAAGCTGACCTTCCAAACTCCTTTTGGGGACATGCTCTAGAGACAGCCGCTTTTACACTAAACCGAGTTCCATCTAAATCGGTTCAAAAGACACCATATGAGATATGGAGTGGGAGGCGTCCCAATTTGTCTTTTATGAAGATTTGGGGCTGTGATGCTTATGTGAAACGTCAATCCTCTGACAAACTAGGGCCCAAATCTCAAAAATGCCTTTTTGTTGGGTATCCCAAAGAAACAAAGGGTTACTATTTCTACAATCCTTCTGAGCAAAAAGTGTTTGTTGCTCGAACTGGTGTCTTTTTGGAGAAAGAGTTTATCTCTAAAGGAACTAGTGGGAGGAAAGTAGAACTTGAAGAAATTCAAGAACAACAAGGAGACATCGAACCTGAAATGGAACCTGAACAGACACCGCAAGATGTTGTTCAAGAGTCTGTTCCTGTAGCACAGAGCCCACGTAGGTCTAGTAGGATTCGGCATGAGCCCGAGAGATATGGATTTCTCATGACTCACACCAGTGATGTGATGCTCATGGATCAGGATGAGCCCACAACCTACCAACAAGCTATGTCAGGGCCTGACTCTGAGAAGTGGCTAGTGGCCATGAAATCCGAGATGGAATCCATGTATGAAAACCAAGTATGGACTTTGGTTGACCCACCTGAAGGGGTAAAACCAATAGGGTGCAAATGGGTTTTCAAGAAGAAAACTGACATGGATGGTAATGTGATTACCTTTAAGGGACGATTGGTTGCAAAAGGTTTCAAGCAAATTCATGGTATTGACTATGATGAAACTTTTTCACCAGTTGCTATGCTTAAATTCATCCAAATTTTGTTTGCTATTGCTGCACACTATGATTATGAGATATGGCAAATGGATGTCAAAACTGCATTCCTAAATGGAAAGCTACTTGAGGATGTGTACATGACACAACCTGAGGGTTTTGTCACTCCTGAGAATGCCAATAAAGTGTGCAAGTTGCAAAGGTCCATTTATGGACTGAAGCAAGCTTCTCGAAGTTGGAATCTTCATTTTGATGAAGCAATCAAAGAGTTTGGTTTTATCAAAAATGAAGATGAACCTTGTGTCTACAAGAAGGTTAGTGGGAGCGCTATTGTCTTCTTGGTGTTGTATGTAGATGACATACTACTCATCGGGAATGACATTCCTGAGCTACAGTCTGTGAAGACTTGGCTAGGGAAATGTTTCTCTATGAAGGACTTGGGTGAAGCAGCCTATGTGTTAGGCATCAGGATCTATAGAGATAGATCTAGAAAGCTTCTTGGCCTAAGTCAAAGTACATATATTGACAAGGTGCTAAAGAGGTTTAGCATGCAAGATTCCAAGAAAGGATTCTTGCCCATGTCACATGGTATCACTCTTTCTAGATCTCAGTGTCCGAGTACAACTTAGGAGAGAGAGCGCATGAGTAAGATTCCATATGCCTCAGCAATTAGATCTATCATGTATGCCATGATATGTACTCGTCCCGATGTCTCATATGCTTTGAGCATGACAAGTAGGTACCAATCGAACCCCGGTGAGAGTCATTGGACAACTGTTAAAAACATCCTTAAGTACTTACGAAGGACTAAGGATGCATTCTTGGTCTTTGGAGGTGAAGATGAGCTCGTTGTAAGGGGTTACACCGATGCAAGCTTCCAATCCGATAAGGATGATTTTAGATCGCAATCTGGTTATGTGTTTTGTATTGGTGGTGGTGCTGTGAGCTGGAAGAGTTCAAAGCAAGAGACAGTAGCTGACTCTACAATAGAATCTGAGTACATTGCCGCCTCTGATGCTACGAAGGAGGCAGTTTGGATCAAGAAGTTCATCACTGAACTTGGAGTGGTTCCAAGCATTGCCGACCCGATAGAGCTCTATTGTGACAACAATGGAGCAATCGCACAGGCTAAGGAACCTCGATCTCACCAGCGATCCAAACACATACTCCGACGCTATCATCTCATCAGGGAGATCATCGAGAGGGGTGATGTAAGGATATGCAGGACTTCGACAGATAGCAACATTGCTGATCCACTGACAAAGCCCCTTACGCAGCAAAAGCATGATAGCCATTCTAGGTCCATCGGTATTAGATACATGGATGATTGGCTTTAGTGCAAGTGGGAGATTGTTAGTGTTGTGCCCAAAAGCCAATCATGAGATGATTGTATTTTTGCACATTGAGTCATGATATTTTATTAAGGCATTAATCCAGCAATTATGTTTGTTGTTTTGTTTCTGCGTAACTTAACAAACATAATTGTAACCCTAGAATAATGATATTCTTAAACGTCCCTGGTCTAGTATTATTGTGGAGCGGGTTGCAATAATACATAACGACTAGCATATGTGGAGACTAATATGAGATATGTAGTCTACATATGGGTACAAGTTGGAGAACTTGTGTACTGGACCGACCCACCATGAGAACACTACATGGATCGTTATATGAGTGTCATAAGTGATTCTCATAGTGATCATGGTATATGTAGTCCTTCGACCTAAGATCATCAAGGTTCCCTACATGTGAGTCACATACTTTGATACTTTCCTTTGTTGCTCGTAACTGAGTGAACTTGAAGGAGGTCATTGGGTATGTCACATATCATGCGGAGGGATTTGTATGATCAAGATGGGATTTGTCCCTCCTATGTAACGGGAGTGATATCTTCGGGCCCCTTGATAAAGTGAGACTTAGAAAATGCATGGCCATGCTCGGATGAGTTGATATATGATATCAATGTCATCAGTTTAAGTTGGTCTACTCGGTAATCAAGAAACCAAAGATTGGGCTATACGAGAGTGACACATTCCATGTCTCGTGCTTAGTCTTGATATCTTGGACAAAGGGACAATGGCATATATCGGTGATGATCATAAAGGTTTAGTCGAATCATCGACAATCTTGTCACTTGGGTAGCAATGATGTGTTGCTAGACACCGCTCATTGCTTATGATCATAAATGTGATTTATGATCATTGCCAACGTGGTAAGAGCCTATTGGGTCGCACACATAGAGCTATTTGGATCATTAGAGTGCATGGGCTAATTATTTGGGTTATGGTTTCACTTTAATTTCGTATTAATAATGGGCCCAAGAGTTGAGCCATTATTAAGCCCGAAATTAAATCCTAATTGGATTAGGGCTTTGAAACCCATTAGGCCTGGAAGTTGAGTCTCACTATAAATACAACTTTTAAGTGAGAAATTCGCAGGTCTCCTTGCCCTAGCCTCCCAAAAGGATAGTCGCACTCTTCTCTTGCAATTCCTTGGAGGACGCAAGCTAGCACTGCGAGCGCAAGAGAAACGCATCTACCGGGACGTGGTGGAAGCGTGGTGATCCCGAGAGGCTCGTGTGGATACCATAGAGAGCTTGAACACGTCAACTATTCAGGTTTTGTGATTCGACTCTACAGTTGAGTGAGAGATCTCAACCGAAAATTAGGTATAAAAATTTTCGAACACCCGGTTTACCCCATTTCACTTGGATCTTGGAGGGTTTCAGTTAAATTTCGCTGCACTGTTTGGCTCCCGAAACCCAACAGGCTTTACATTGAAAGCCCTTACTAAGTTCCTTACAAAGAGCTTACTCCCCTTTTTGTAAATTTTCAAGAACACCTAAAAGAGAACATTCAAACTAATAGTTCTAGTTTGAGTTTTCCTGTAAAATTTTAAGTACATGAACTTCAATATGTCTAGTCTTAAACTGGAGTGTTTCATGTTTTTTAGAGTACATTTTCTAATTTTAGTGTTGGTATTTTCTGCCTTACACAGTAGCTATCTTTTAAAGTTTCTGTAGTGCATTGTGGTTGTAGGGCTCTCCAAGAAGCTAGTGTACATACCCAACTAAGCTAGGACATATGTATGATACATCTATGAATGTAAATACACTATGGATGGTGTATGGATGATATATGAAGCAATAAAGTGATGTTTGAAGTTGAATGTTCAATTCTATCCATTTTGCAACTCATTAGCTGTTCCAAAGAAAATTATGTTTAATGTTTATGGAATGCCTGTAAATTTAGAGGAATGACTTTACAAAGTGTTTAAGACATGTAAGAATCTTCCCAAGTTGGTTTTTCACCTGGAAATGAAATGTATGAATCTTATGAAACTTTGTATGGGCAAAATGGTCATAAAGTGGCCAGAATTTCATCTCTAAACTTAAAGTTCCATCACTCCCTATGTAGAAGGAATATCTACATGAAATTTTGACCACACCTAGAGCACATACATAGGTTAAACTAGAACTTAGAATTTCCAAATTTGGATTACTGTAACCAAAGATATGACCTTCCAAAGTTGGCTAAGTTATTGTTCATTTGGTCAGAATTTGGTAACCAACTTCAAAAATCCATAACTTGGTCCATAGGTGGGCTTTTGATGTAAAAAAAATATTATTGGTTTGCTCTAAGTCTCTACTTGATAATGGAACAAATAAAATAGGGGGTTACATGGCTAGAATGATACAATTTATTAGTGGAAGTTACAGGTGCAGTGGCTGATCACTAGAATTTAACAAGATTGCCTAATGTGTGGAAGCCAAAACTAAGAATTTTGCTAGTGTTTTCCTTCTTAGCTGCCATAGTGTGCATAAATTTAAATATGTGTATTATGGTTTGACCAATATACATATATTTGCATAAAGACCAAGAGGGCCACTTGGGTAATATAGTGAGCATTGTTCTGATGGCCTATAGAACATGCATAGCTCCTGGGAGATTAACACATTAAATATTATCATTGTATTTAAGCTCTCAGAGTGGTAACAACATAGGTGCTTTGCTTTGACAAACCCACCTAATGTTGATCAAAGTCTTGACGAGTGCCAGCATTTGGAAGGCATCACATTTAATGACTTAATATTTATTTGAGGGATTTCTCTTTTGATCTTACCAATTTTTATCTCCGGTTGTCTTATACATGCATCACATACAAATATAAAACATGCATCTCATGTTAACAGGAAAGTAAATGTGGCATGGTTATAGCCCAAACTATGCGATATTCTCAAGCCAATGACAATATCATGAAAGCCTAAGAAAAGAAAAGGGTCTTCACAAGCTCCTTCTCCTCCTTTCTTGGTTGCCCTTTTGTTGTCACCTTCTTGGTCATACCCCCTTGCACGATCCCATAATGTACCATTGCATTAATAACAGAAACCTCGAGTTACATTCGAGGGGAGTAAGGTGAGAAGAGAATGTACAATGAGAGTAACAAAAAAAGGCATGACTTGTAGGCAATATTTACAAGTACAACCAATCAAAGGCTATAACCATGCACCATGCTTCAAACACCAATCAACATATCATGTCAAATTTCATTCAACAAAAATGCATGCCAATTAACACATGTTGATTAACCAGTTTTTATTTATGTGGCACTTCACTTATGGCGGTCCCGCTGGCCAATCAGCGGGATTATCTTACAATTATGCTACCCAAATCTTCTATTTCGACCAAGTAAGCACCTGAGACACCTCTATTTGAGCCACAAAAAGTGCTCTACTTTCGGTGACTGAATAGGCCGAATCTAAACCATGCTAGGGTTTTGCAACTATTACAAGAGTCCTAATCCATATACGCATCTCATACCAATCAATTTCGGGTTAATCTCATTAACCAATTTATGTTGTTTCTTATGAGTTCATTATGAGTTCTGGTTTCATGCATCATGAATCAATCTAATTAATCATGGCTAAAAGCAATCGAACACACAATATCATGTGATTCGACGTTCAATCCCAATTTAGAGTTTCACCAGTAGCTCTGATGTCACTATAGGGTTTTGGGAGCCAAACAAGCACAGCTGAATTTAACTGAAACCCTTCATGATCGAAGTGAAATGGCGTAAACCGGGTGTTAGAAAATTTTCATACTTAATTTTGGTTGAGATCTTTCACCCAACTATATAATCAAATCACAAAACCTGAACAGTTGACGTGTTTAAGCTCTTTATGGTATCCACACGAATCTCTTGGGATCACCACGCTTTCACCACATCCCGACAGATGCGTTTCTCTTGTGCTAGCAGTGCTAGCTTGCGTCCTCCAAGGAATTGAGAGAAAAGAGTGCAGTTGTCTCTTTTTTGGAGGCTAAGGTAATGTAATGCCCCGAAAATCCCGAGTATTTAAGTCTCAAATTATGGAGATAAAAATGGCTCAGAAAATTTCTCAAAAAAAAAAAAAGGAATTGAGCTCATTAAGCTCGGGAGACATTATTTAGGTGAGGAATTGGGTTTATGTGAGTGTTGGACACTCTTGAAATTAAGCTTGGCTTAGGCCAAGAATATTAGTGATGAAATGGTGGAATTTAAAGTTGAAAGACTCAATTGCACAAAGGGATTTTTTGTGGTTGGGCTCAATTGCCCAAAATCAGAAAGTTGGAGGACTAAAGGGGGAATTAGGCCATTTTAAAGGCCTGGGATGCCTTGGCCGGCCATGCCCCTCCATTTCCCAATATTTTATGTCACCTCCCTCCAAATCCCATTATTTTAATCCACCTCCCACCCTTAGTCATCACCTTGGATTCTTTCTTCACCTACTTTTGACTTTTTCTACCAAACTTACCCAAAAGTCTTCCAATTAGTCTTCATTTGTTTTAATCTTGTCTCCCACTCATTTCAAACACATTATTCACCCCCTATTATTTTAATCCACCTCCCATCCTTAGTCAAGACTTAGGATTCCTTCCTCCACCTACTTGTCCCCCACTTTTGACAAATTCACCCAACTTTCACCAAAGTCTTCCAATTTGTCTCCCACTTTGTCTCCCACTCACCCCATGTGAATCACATGATTTCCCTCACTCTCCCCTCTATATGGACGACCATTACATGCCCAAAAACACTCTAATTACTTCATTTAACTCTTCTCCATCTCTCTCTACAATCTCTCACTAAAACTCTTTCATTTTCTCTCTCAAATTTTGCCTTAAATTCTAAAACACTCTTCCAAACTTCTTCTTCCTTCTAAATTCGGCCAAGAATCATTCTTGAGCATTCTTGAGATTTTACCAAGTGTTCTTGGTGTCTACAAACTCTTAAGAACACCTCGAACAAGAATCAAGAAGCAGATCAAAGAAAGGAGACGTTTTTGGAAGTCATCAACCGGGAAAAGTTTCGGCCAAGTCTTGTTCTTGGCATTCTTATGTTTGAAACTTGTGTTCTTGATACACATAAGTTTCTAAGGCCTTCCAAGGTAAGGAATCAAGTGGTGGATTCAAGAAAAGATGAGCGGGAGCTCTAAGGAAATCAAGCCGAAGGATTCGGCCATACCTCATTTGGTTGAGGTATTGTGTGTTCTACCAAGTGTTCTTGGTATTTCCTATGTTTCCAAGTTATGTCAAGCAAGAATATGGCTTGCTAACTTTCTGCCCTTGTAGGATCTTAAGCTAGAATACAAGTTCTAGTTACAACAAGCAAGGAAAAACAAAGAGCCAAGCTTCTAAAGCTTCCGGGCAACAAAAGTTGCTAACGGTTTTGGTAAGGATTCTTATACTCTTTGAGTATTCGGGCCCTTGGGTGATGGATATTGGATGCCATGTGATCCTAAGAAGGCTATAGAGGGCTATGTTTTGTTGCTTAGGCAACTCCGTGCTAGCTAGCTCCGTGCAAGCATTACGGCTAGGAATTGAGTCGGCCAACTCAATTCCCAAGCATAAAGAGCTCAGATTTTAAAATGGATTAATAAAATGGTTAACCTAAGAAATGAGAAATATGGATCATGCTTGCTCTGCCCTTCAAAGGGATAAGGTGTTAAGTGGTGTGTGTGTTGTATGCTTCTATGTTTGGTTGTGCATGCTAACCCCTGATTATTATTATTATTGTTATATGCATGTACCTGTATCTTCTTAGTGTTTTCTTTGCAAGAGCATGGAATATTTGTTGCCATGTTATTCTTGGCTATGTTAGGCTTTGGAAGCCATATGTTAGGCTCTGGGAGCCATACAAAATCCTTACTGAGTTTTACTCACCCGCCCTTTTCTACTTTATGTAGGAAAAGAAGTACTTAAAAGGAACTAAGTCAAGAGTATTTTATACTCTTTCTGTTGTAAAGGTATTATGCCTATGTGTGGTATTTGCTCAATATTCTAAGTGTTATGAGTTGCTTGTGTAACAAGCTAATAAGTGTGGCCTTTATGTGCAGGACTTGGAGTCTAGATTGTGGGAACAAAGTCTCTAAGGTGGAATTGTGTTCTACGTGTGATTTGCCATGTATAATCATGTGCTATGTATTTTGGTTTGTCTTAAAACCAAATTTGTGTTTTTAAGTGTTTATGGACCCTTTACGGTACTTAAGTAAAATGGCATGCTAAATTCAATTCTAAGTATATTCAGCCATGTAGTATGTTTATGGCATATATATGAACTCTTGGACATTTTGGTTGATAGTCATCTTTGGGCCGAAGTAAAAGTTGATAGATGTGCATGATTATATTTTCTAAACACATGTTGAAATATGGAATCATGAATGTCTCGGCCTTATATGTATGTTTAAAGATGAAAATTAAGTAATCATGAATTAGAAAGGAAATGCATGCCTATAACGAGCTAAAATGGTAACCAATGAAATTAAAGACATGTATGTGTTTATGTGTATTAGTGGGTTACCAAGACACATATGAGTATGCAAGAAGTATGCATCATAAACAAGTTTTCTTTTTCAAAACTTGAATCTGGTGTTTTGGTTGCCATGCATGTACTTAGCTATGTTGGATAACGAGCTTGAAATGAACACGCAAGTTCCACATAAGTACTAGCTTGTTTCCGAAAGCACAATATAAACCTTTAAATAAATACTTAATGAGCTAGTACTAGTAATGTCCTGGGAACATGCCCATATGATTTAGAAATGAATAAGTGCCTCTTCTATGAAATTTTGCTGCATGATTAAGTAATTGGGCCCAAAATGGGCTAGGGGCTAAGTTGGGCATGACAGGCAAGGCTGTTAATTTCTCACTAAAAGTTGTATTTATAATGAGACTCAACTTCCAGGCCTAACGGGATTCAAAACCTTAATCCAATTAGGCTTTAATTTCAGGCTTAGTAATGGCTCAACTTTTGAGCCCATTATTAATACGAAATTATTATGAAACCATAACCCAAATAATTAGCCCATGCACTCTAATAATCCAAATAGCTCTGTGTGTGCGACCAATTAGGCTCTTACCACATTGGCAATTATCATAAATCACATTTATGATCATAGGCAATGAGAGGTGTCTAGCAACACATGATTGCTACCGAAGTGACAAGATTTGTCAATGATTCAACTAAACCTTTATGATCATTACCAATATATGTCATTGTCCCTTCGTCCAAGATATCAAGACTAAGCACGAGACATGGAATGTGTTACTCTCGTATAGCCCAATCTTTCATTTCTTGATTACTGAGTAGACTAACTTAAATTGATGACATTGATATCATATATCAACTCATCCAAGCATGGTCATGCATTTTCTAAGTCTCATTCTATCAATGGACCCAAAGATATCACTCCCATTGCATAGGAGGGACAAATCCCATCTTGATCATATGATATGTGACATACCCAATGACCTCCTTCAAGTTCACTCAGTTACGAGCAACAAAGGAAAGTATCAAAGTATGTGACTCACAAGTAGGGAACCTTAATGATCTTAGATCAAAGGACTACATATGCCATGATCACTATAAGAATCACTTATGACACTCATATAACAATTTATGTAGCGTTCTCATGGTAGGTCGGTCCAGTAACAAGTTCTCCAACTTATAACCATATGTAGACTACATATCTCATATTAGTCTCCACATATGTTAGTCGTTATGTATTATTGTAACCTACTCCACAATAATCTAGACCAGGGACATTTGAGAATATCATTATTCTAGGGTTAGAATTATGTTTATTACGTTATGCAGAAACAAAACAACAAACATAATGCCTTAATAAAATATCATGGCTCAATGTGCAAAAATACAATCATCTCATGATTGGCTTTTAGGTACAACACTAACATCCTTTACATCCTCAGCAACTGGTCTAGTGACTTTGCCTAAAGCTTCATTTTTTGATGCATGTGCATTGGCTTTTCCTGGTGATAGCTTGGCTTTGGTGAATACCATCCTCACCTTGACATGATCAATGTAGATGTTTGCATGCCCTTGTCCAGCTTTAAAGATCATAGTTAGGTACTTGACATTCAACCTCATGTGCATGCTTCCTTGAGGATATGTTTAACAAATGGCATTGTAAGGGGATGGCAAGTCAATTACAATGAATCTTGCCATAGTTGAGGCAAAGAGCTCAATGTCATCTTTTACTAATCTTCCTCGCAACATGAAGGGAAGGTAGATCCATCCCAAAATAGGCAGTTCTCTTAGGCAAACTCTGAAGGTGGGTGATGACATTAGCTTGAGCTTCGCATGAGAGATACCAAGGTTTGGGAGAAGATGTACAAATAGCATATAGGCATTAGAGTCATAATTGTAAAGAAATCTCTTCACATCCTAGTTTTCAATCCAGGCCGTAATTTGAAGAGGATCATTATGGGGGAATTTGATGATTGATCCATCGCACCTAGTTAGCCAATTAGCTAGATTATCAAATTCCATCAACATAATCTCAAGTTTTTTCTGTTTCTTTTAGTTGAAGGGATCCTAGTGGTGATTATGTAGATGACTCTAGTAGGAGGGGGAGTTTGTCAATGATGACTTCAGTTGTTACACCATTGATCTAAGTCATAGTCATCATCATTACCTCTTCTTTTCTCATCCATTTAGTCGTGGCACATCAGGGATCACAGGTGAAGGTATTGTCTCAAATGCCCCTACTTAATTAGAGGCTAAATGTATTTCTTGAGTCAATGGCAGTCTTTAGCATCTTGGTCATTATATAGATTAAATTGATAATACTTCTTGAGGTTCCTTTTGTTATCTGAAGACAATAGTTTTGGGCATTTGACACCTTTTTTTCTCATGAGTCATGAGAATGTTAGGTCTTCAAGTGTTTTAAGGGGGTGAGAGATTACATCTTTCCTTGGCATTTTTTAGGTCATCTACTTCCCTCTCCTTGATGTGAGGTTAATTTATTGGCATTTCAAATCCTTGGCTTTTGTACCTCAGCCAGCCCTTTCGGAGCTCCTTGATACTCACGTGCAGTTCTTTCCTCTTGTAGATCTCACCTAATGTGTCTAAATGGTTTTTCATGAACTTATAGAATAATTGGGAATCACACAAAAGTACCAGTATCATCACCAAGATGCGTATCTTGGGATGAAACTTTGGGACATTTAGCTCCTCCTTATGGAATAGTTTGACATATTCCCATAATGACTTACAGCTACTTTAGGTGATATTAAACATCTATATGACCATCTTTGCCTTCAGGTGATTGACAATGAATTGTTTGGAAAAAGCTACGGAAAGCTCTTGAAAATTGGAAAAATAAGCAAGGGTTAAGTGAATTATATCATTCTAAAGCAAATCGAGAAAAAGTTACCTCAATGCATTTGCACAATGTTGCGCCATCTACTTCATGTAATACTATGCTTGATAGCCGAAAGGCCTATGCCCCAAGTACATTAGAGTGAACATGGAGGCATAGACCTTGGGAATGACCTACCCACCCTTGGTAATAATTAGGCACTCTGAGCTCATAGTACCTTCAAAAAATACTGAAAGCACCTTGAGAGTAAGGCTAAACACATGGCCACTCGAACCACTAGAAGAACCATCCTCGATGCCCTTAAGTCTGGTGTCAGAGCCTAATTGCCAACCACCCCCTATAGGTCAGCTAGAAATACACTCTGCAGAGTACAAAATTAGGACCCTCAGATCTGATCGTCCACATGCCCTAATCTTATTTTGAAAAGCCAAATGGCGTTCTACCCCATTACCCTATAAATAACCTTGATAGGCTTCCAGTAAAGGACCAAGAGATAAACCTTTCCATTTTCTGCTGCCTTCCTTTATATCTGCTCTCTATTAACTTAAGCATCGGAGGCTCCCTCCCCAGTAATACTTTCGGGAATCCCTTTACCCTAACTTCACTTGTCTTGTAGTCTTACAGATACTCCTTCACAACAGCTACTTATCTAGAGCAAAAAATGCCTTATATAGAAGATGTCCTGGATCATCATTTGGTGCTGTCTTTGGGAACCCAGCCCCAGATTACTGTGGTTGAAATCTGCCGTTCTAAGGACAAAGGGGTTCCTAACCTCCCATCCATGATAGGGACTCAAGCTACTATGAATCCACTTCCAGAGACCTCCCTACTAAAGGATGAATGATTAGTGATGTTCACTATTGGGTTCTTGTGTGACTTTCAATGCTCCATAGTGGCTGAAATGACTTAACAACTAGACCAACACCTATCTCAAGCTAGGTCATGTCGTAGAATGGCCTTCACAAAAAGACTTTTTGAAATAGGATGAAAATCACCTCGTCTAGGAAGGGCCGCCAATTGAGACCATAAATCACACCATTGGAGCACTCTTATTGGGATTCCCTATAAGGAATCTTCAACTAGTAGCCTACCTCATCAGAGCCACAAGATTAGGTAGTCATATCCAAAAGATCAGTGTTGCTTGTGTCAAAGAAGTCCTTCACCCTAGGAGAAAAATCCTTCTCCATGCTGGAGGTGTTACTCGCCCAGAAGGAGGTGTTACTCTCCCTTACTGAAAGACTCTTAATGACTGGAAGAAGGTGCTACTACAATGCTGATGGAAAAAATCTTGGCTAGGCTCAATAAGGTGGAAAAACAAGTCTCTCAAAAGCTTATTTGGTCAAGACTCTCTAAGACCTTTATCGGAGAAGAATTCTCATTCATTTATGCAATAGCTAAGGCGCCTATGCCCAATGACTTCCAGATTCCTTAGCTCAAAAAGTATGATGGTTAGAACGATCCCCAAGCCTACTCGACCAAGTAAAAAAAGAGCATGGTGTTGCATGGGGCCATGAATGCCACCCTTTGCAAATGCTTTGAAGCAACCCTTTTAGGACCAGCCATGGCATGGTACAACTCTCTAATGCTGGGAATAATAATTGAGTTCCAGGAATTGTCCATAGCATTATGTAATAGTTCATTAGAAATAGGCTAATGGTGAAGATGCCCCTCCAGATGTCTTACCCATTCCAGGGTAGTCCAGTTATGGTGCCAAAACTGTGCATTTAAACTCCCAGGTTTGGTGTGTCCTGTAGGTCATTAGAACAACACCCCTAGTGTACATACTCAAGTGACCCTCTTGAGCACTATGTAAATACATGCATATTGGCCTAACCATAATACACATATTTACATTTATGCACACTATGGCAGCTAAGAAAGAAAACACTAGCACAAGTCTTAGTTTTGGCGTCCACACATTAGGCAATCTTGTTAAGTTCTAGTGACCAGCTACTGCACTTGTAACTTCCACTAATAAACTGTATCATTCTAGCCACATACCCCCATATTTTATTCACTCCATTACCAAGTAGAGACTTATAGCAAACCAAGGAATTTTTTTTTACATCAATAGCCCACCTATGGACCAAGTTATGGATTTTTTAAGTTGGTTACAAAATTCTGACCAAATAAACAGTAACTCAGCCAACTTTGTAACGTCATATCTTTGGCTACAGGGCTCTAATTATAGAAATTTCAAATCCCTGTTAATCCTTTAGATGTCCTCTAGGTTTGGTCAAAATTTCATGCCAAGATTTATTCTACACAGGGAGATATTAAACTTTAGGTCTAGAGTCGAAATTCTGTTCACTTTATGACCATTTTGCCCATATAAAATTTCATAAGTGTGCAAACACTTCATTCACAAGGGTAAAGACCTCCAAGGCTATATCATACATGTCCAATACATATAGGAATTACATTCCCTTTCTTTTAACAACTTTATGCGGCCAAAACAGAATTTACAAGTAAGCAGCCCATCATTCACACTTAGGCAGCTTTGCACCACATCACTTACATAGCCAAAACATTACTCAAATGTTCACATACTTGTCTCATTTTACATACACTACATGTAAATGCATACATGAACTACAATATGGTCTTAACTCAGCTAAATACATACCCTAAGTTATAGGAGTGCCTGAGACACAATGGACTCTGGAACAGAATGCTGGATAGCTGCTGCACAACACAATAAGTACCACCATTAAAAATACCAAATGTGCTCCTAAAATCACCAAACTTCCCAGATCATAACTAGAAATATGGAAGTTCATGTACCTGAAATTTCAAATCAAAACTCAAACCACAAAGGTTAGTTTGAAGGTGATCTTTCAGCTGGATCTGAAATGACAGAATTGAGGGGAGTAAGTTTCATTGAGAAACTTAGTAAGGGTAGCACTTGGATTCAATAGGCAATGTAACCATCATTAAAACCTGCATCCAAAGACACTAAAACACAACAACTACAATGCATATATACAAGATATAGCAATCAAATGTAGCAGCCATTCACAACCAATAAACACATGAAATGCAGCAGCAACAATAACCATAGGTTAGTTCATAAAACACATAATAAACATAAATAAATCGCTATGGCATCCCTCCTCAAGCTAATTGTTGGTCTTAGGAGGATTTTAACAGTAGTTAGTACTAACTATGGGCTCTAGAAACCCTCACTTTACTGCCATCATTGTGCACTTGACAATAGATCACAAAACCTTCAATAAGTGCACTCCCCTCACTAAGCTTGGTTCATCAAGCTCATGGCTTTCTTCCAAGCTTAGCCCTAGCTCCATGGATGCTTGAAAATACAGTAAAAAATCCATGAGAGCAAGAGAACCCTTACCAAAGTGGGTAGGCTGAAAATCAAGCTTGATCTTTGAAGTATGCAAGAAATAGCTCTAGTTTGCTTCCAATTGCTTCCTTTTGCCTTCAATTTCAATCAATTGCAAGTTTGAAGGTGTGGTGGCTATGGAGGAAGTATGGCTATGTTCTTGGGATGGGGGAGGACGAAAATGAGAGAGGGATAAGTGATTTGGCCACTTAAATGGCCTTAAATGAGCTTAAGGGCATCAAAACACACTTAACAAGCTTAACCTTGCTTTATGTCATTTTCCTTCTCACTAATGATGGTTTCTTTATCTTAAAATCATTGGTACACATGTGCCCAACATTTTTGACTAATTATCAAGTCATGGCTACCTCCACATGGTGGGATAACCCCACAATTTCACCCTTAGACTTAAGTCAAAAGCTTGAACACCTTAAGGTTTACACTATGACATTTAGGTCCTTATTGCCTTTAGTGTTTCCTTTGTCCAAACTTGTCTTCCATGAGTAATTTGGCCCTCCAATAGCACTTTCATACCATTTATATCCTTCCCATAACTCTCCAAGTCTCTTTCTTGAGAGTTTTTCTATTGAGTACCCGAATTTTCGAAACCTTACAAAAAAAGTCCATAGGTTGCTTAACAAACAAGCAATCCTTTAGGCTTTTCTTAGGGGCCAAGTTACGAACTTGGAACACTTTTAAGGAAGTTTTGATCATGCCATTTAACCCGCCCACACTTCAATCATTATGGTGAGAATTACACAATATAATGGTTTTTAGCCATTATGACACACTTGTAATTCTCCCATTTTGTGAGGTGGTAACAAGATGTTTGACATAGCCCAGAAGAAAGGAGAAACCATTCGAGATAGTGTCGAAAAGGTTTAACCGGGAAGCCCCTAGTTTCCTAAACTTTCTTCCTAACATTTAAATTCTAGCAATTACTAGAAGGCTCAGAAAGGATTCCTAGCTATTCTACGAGTTCTAAAAAAATCCCCTTGAGATGCTTGGAAAATTTTTTCGAAGGGCCGAGCAACACATGACGGTCGAAGAACTAAGGATAGGACTACCAAAGAATTTTGACCATTAGGCTTCTGAGGTTCATTAGGCACAAGCTTGGCACTAGGGGGAAGGAGGAAGCTGACCTCAAAAAAATTGAGGAAAAAGGTAGATGACATTCACCCCCTGAACACAAGAAGGACCAATATTCTAATGATTTTTTTGAAAAAACAAGGGATCATCAAACAACATCCGAAGCCCATGACCTCAGACAACAACAAAAATATAAAGAAGTAATGCCAACTTCACAATGACCATGGGCATGACACCGAGGACTACTTCCAGTTGAGGAATTATTTGGAATCCTTGATCAAGTAGGGGCAACTTCGGGACTACCTATGTATGCCATGTATAAAGTCCCCAAGAGAAAAGAAATGAAGATAGGAGGTGCAAAGATGAGGACTATGACTTGAATAGACACCAAAGTAACTAAAGTCCCAAAAGGCACCGACTTCCTCTAGTTGGAGTCATCTAAACAATCACCACAAGCATACCATTAGTTGAGAGGAAAAGAAAGAAAGATAAATAACCTTAATGGAGTTCGACACTCTAGTAAACAAGCTAGCTCGAATGGATTGCTCTGTAATGAAATTCCCTCACTATGACCCTCTCCTAATCACTGCAAGGATTAGGAACTGGGATGTGAAAAAGGTGCTTGATGATGATGGCTTGCCCATTTACTTGCAAGCTTTGGGATTTCCAAAGAAAGGCTTAAGCCTATGACTTCACCCACATTCGAGGTAGGGCCAGGAGAAGTTTTTAAGCTTGGCTGGATTGACCAGCCCTTCATGCTGAAGGGAACTTTAGGAACAACTAGCAGGAGCTTTTTGCCTCCATTATGAAGAGATTTATCGTCATCGACATTTCCTCACCATACAATGCCATTCTCAGAAGGCATATGAAGGGTAACTTACATGTAAGGATGGATGTGAATTATTTGACGGTAACCTTTGATACTAAGGATGGTGATGCCAAAATATTTATTGATTAGGTTGAAGTAAGAAGAGTGTTTGTCCAAGAATGACAAGCCCTTGCTAGAGCTCACGCTCAGAACACAGGAAAGGTCACTACTAACAGTGAAGAACTACTGAATGATGGTTAGAATGACTAAGAGAAGATAGAGACTGAGATCTTAGAGCTGATTCCTAGCCATAGTACCTGAACAGGAAAATACATCGCTGAAGAAGAAAAAAACTAAACTTGTATCTTTCTTGCTATCAAACAAATATTTGTTTGCTTATTTGCCAAATGATATGCCCTGGATAAACCTGAATATAATCCATCAGTCTCAAAGTAAGTCCAGAAAGTAAACCTATTCAGGAAAAAAAAAACATAACATAGCCTCAAATAAGAGAGATTTAGTTAAAAAAACAATACAACAACTCTTGGAAGCCAAGGTGATAAAAGATGTTAAATATCATGATTAGCTTAGCAACACCATCATAGTGAAAAAAGAAGAAAGTGACAAGCTATGAATGTGCATTGATTTCACAAGGATGAATAATGCATGTTTAAAGGACTCATACCCCTAACCTACAATAGATTGGCTTGTAGATTCCATAGCAGAGCATGAGTTATTAAGCTTCCTTGATGTGCTCAATGGATGCCATTAAATTCATATAAACCTTACAGACTAGGAAAAAACAGCATTTATAACCGATGAAGGAATGTTCTATTATGTTGGGATGCCCTTCAGACTTGAAAACCAATGAGCTATATACTAGTGGCTGATGAATAGGGTTTTTAAGCCACAAATAGGCAAAAACATTTAAGTATATGTCAATGATATGATCATTAAAACTAGGCAGCAGAAAGACCATATTTATGACCTTCCAGAAACTTTCCAGCAACTTTAGAATTTTGGGATACGTGTGAACCACAAAAAGCGTGTATATGGGTTAACTGCTGGAGAATTTCTCAGCTTCATGGTATTAGAGTGAGGCATAGATGATAATCTTGAAACGGTGAAGACTTTTCTTGAGCTAAGAGCGCCCGCAACAATTAAGGATGTGCAATGGTTGACAGGAAGAATAATCGTACTCAGCAGATTTATACCCTGATATAGGGACCAACGTCTGCTATTCTTCAAAATGTTAACTAAGGGCACAAAAAGATGACAATGGACTTAATAATGAACATTTCCTTTGGAATGAGGAATGCCATAAGGCTTGGGAAGAACTAAAGAACTACTTGGCAAAGGTACCGACACTTCAGTAGCTGAAGGAGGGTGATCCCATCATATTATATCTTTTAGTAAGTGAGAAAGCTGCAAGCCCTATCCTTATCAGGGAAGATGGAGGAGGAAAATAATGGCCCATATGCTATGTTAGTAAGTCTTTCCATGAAGCTGAACTAGGGTATCCAGTCTTGCAAAAAGCTATATATGTTACCACCTCAACAAATGGGAAAATTATAGTATAAAGGCATAATGGTTATAAACCATTATCTAGTGTAATTTTCACCATAGTGAATGAAATGTGAGGAGTAAAATGAATAATCTACACCTCCTTAAAAGATTACAATGGTTACTTGCTACTAAAGGAAACCCTAGAGGATTGTTTGTTTTACAAGTAATCTATGGGTCTTATTGCAAGATTTCAAGACTTTGGTACTCAATTTTACAACTTTAAAAGAGATATTTTGGAAGATTTTAAATGGTATGGAAGCAATTTTTGGAGGCTAAATTGCATAAAGGAAACAAAATCTATTATTCAAAAACCTAGGACAACTAGGTGTACAATTGTTCACAAAAATACCTTAAGGATGGGATGATTTTTTACAAGAGTCAAAGATAGCCATTTCTAGGATTATCCTAGCCTTTTATTTCCAGGTTCTAAGGTCAAAAAGGTGGGCTAAAGATTAGCCAAAAATTCTTTGCTTAAGGCATACTTATAGTGACCTAAGTGAAGGTTAAGGTTAAACTAATCAAGTCAAGTAAATATCTTGATTTCTTTACCTTTCCTTGCTCATTTTCAGCCATCACCAGCTAGAGTTCCTTCCTTAGCTCCTCCATAAGCTTCCATAGCCACCATAGCTCAATCTCCCAAGAAATCACAATGGAAGGCAATTGGATGCAACAAGAAAGAGAAAAACCCTAGTTTTTGGGTTTATTGTGTATCTCTTAAAAATTTCAGCCTTCACAGCTTAGGTAAGGGTTTTATCTTCATGTTTCATGGTTGTTTACTATTCTAAGATGATTATAAGATCCATGAAGCTAATACCATGCTTGGAAGAGAGCAAAAAGCTTAAGGAACCAAGTATAGGTTAAGGGGGAGTACATGAACAAGGTTCCAGCCTTAGTGTTTTTCATGCACTAAGATGGCAGTGTTTGCAGGGGTTTCTGGAGCCCAAGTTAATACTAACTAAGACCAATTAACGTCTTAAGATCAATCATTAGCTTGATGAGGGCTTCCATAGTGATTACATATTGTTTATTTGAATGTTTATGGACTAACCGTAACGATGTATTGATGCCAACATTGCATTTGATTGGGTTCTATTTGTTTCTGCATTTGGATGGCCATATTTTTGTATATGTGCCTTTTTTTTTGTGTTTTTATGTCTTTGGATTTTAGGTATGTTGTTGGGAATTCAAGTTTCTAATGATAAGCCCTTACTAAGTTTCTTCAAAGAGACTTACCCCCTTTTTGTCCATTTCAGGAGCATCTGAAAGCGAGCATTCAAAATAATAGATATCATTTAAATTTATCTGTGAAATTTCAGGTATATTAACTTCCAAATGGTTATTTGTAAACTAGAAATTTTCATGATTTTTTTAGCACATTAGCTATTTTTAGTAATGGTACTTTCTGTCTTACGCAGCAGCTGGTCCCTTCAAGTTTCTGGAGTGCTTAGTGCTTTTGAAGTTCTCCAAGAAGCTTAGTGTACGTATTAACTAAGTTATTGTCATGTATGTGGTGTATAAATGCATGTAAATAATTTGGGTATGTTGTATGTGTAGTGTGAGAAGGATATATGGATCAATGGAGTGTGGTTTGAAGTGTGTATACAATGCTATCCATATGGTGCTTATGGGTTGTTTTGATGGCATTTTTATGAATGATGGTTACAAGGGCTCTAAATTTAGGGGAATGGTTTTCCCATGTGTATAAGACATATATGGACACTACCAAGTGGGTTTTGCACCTAGAAATGAAGTGTATAAATATCATGAAATTTTGTATGGGCATAATGGTCAATAGTGGTTAAAATTTAGTACCCTGTACTCCAGCTGCCATAACCTTTTGTACATAAAGAATTTGGATATAAAATTTTGACCACACTTAGAACACTTCAAGATGAATAACTGGGCTTTTGAATCACTGGATTTGGTGCCCTGTAGCCAGAATTATGGCCTGTCAAAGTTGGCTGATTTTGCTGTGTACTATTCATATGGTCATTTCTACCTAGTTAAGTGTAAAATCCATGATTGCAAACTTAGATGGATTTAATGTCTCAAACTTGTTTTCCTACGAATTCTTAAGGGTATTAAAGGGTTTGAAACCTTTAGGGCACAGGAGAACATAGGTAGAATTTGAGTTAGACATGGTGTGTGTTGACACCCAATTTTGTCCAAGCATTGACTTTTGTTTCAGTTTTAGGTTAGAAAAATTAGTTTAGGGGGCATTTTTATTTCTAGGGACTATGTCGTCATTTGTTAGAAGTTTGGGTCATTTTTGTCATTTTAGGGTTTTGCATAGTTAGTTGGTTTAGTCATATTTAGGTTACATTGTTATTTTGGTATACAAATCTTTAGGAATTTTAAGTGGTCATCTAGGGTAGGAATAGGAATTAATTTAGTTTAGGTACTAATTTGAAGTCCTAAAGGTTTTGCAGGGTCAATTTAGGCAAAAGGAAAAAGTTTGGGTGGAGGCCAAGGTTTCTTAGAAAGTTTTAGGCAAAATTGGAAATTTGGGGCAAATATGTCAATTTTAGATAGTTTGAGTCAAATCTGACGATTTTATGAAATTCTAGAAAAAATCTAGGGATTTTTGCAAAGTTTTGGACTAATCTGACAATTCCTGGAAGTTTTGGGTCAAATTGAAATTCGCACAGGAATTAGGGCCAGATCAGCAGATTGAGAGTTTTATTGGACTTAAACTAGTAATTTCACCAGATTATATCCTAATTGACTTAAACTTCTTTAAATTTGATTTGGATGAAGTTTAAACTCTGAAAACCTTGTTAATCACGTTTTAAACCTCCTCTAGTATAAATATAAGTCACATTTGGGCAGAAAGGGGGAGAAAAACGAGAACCCTAAGCTTAGTCTCAAAAAAGGCAAAAACTGCAGCCTTGAGCCCTTGGCCTCTCCTCCCTCACCCAGAAAAATCCTAAACTTCTCCCCCTAGTTCGCTCCAGCCTGCTCTCTCCTTCGCCGTTCCAGCCACCACTTCCAGCCCATCACTGCCACTCTCCCGCCGTTGTAGTCGCTCCAGCTGCCGTCTATGCGTCAATCATGGGCTTCATGCGGCCGCCTTCGATCCTCCTTCCATCGCCCGTCACCCCCAACGTTGCTCCCTCACTCCACACGCCGCCGTCCTGCCACAACCGGAGCCACCGCCGTCCTCCTATCCAAGCCCAGCCATCCGATCGCACCAGCGTCACTGGAGAGAGGAAAATCGAGACCAGACCCTCCTCCACCTTGGCCTGACCCGTTTTGTCTAAACCAGATCCACCAGTTTTGGGTAAAACCCCTCTTTAAACCTTGATCTTTCTATATCCGTTCACACAAGTCGCTAACTTTCTTTTGTTTTGCAGATGAATCATTGACAGCAATTTTTTTTATTGTTTGCTTTTCTTTGTTTTTTTTTTCTTTATTTGTTTGTTTGACCATGCATTAAATTTAGTCATTAAATTCACATAAAACATAACCTAGAAAGTTTAGTTTATTTTATGTTTTTTTAAAGCTTTTTTTACTTATCTTTATTTTCTTTTAACTTTATGATTGTGTGATTTTGTTTTCTTTATTTAATACTCACAATGCATCTAAATGTTAATAACACACAAAAATTATCGGTTAAGAGATTGTAAATTACTTCACAAAATTTTTTTTTAAAGATTTGTTTTTGGTAATTTGATAAAATCCCAAGACGATTATTCGTTCGAATCTGATTGGTCTGATAAGAGTCACGGCTTTGAACAAGGTGTTCCTTTCAAATTCTTCGTGCATTTGGTAAAGTCCCAAGATTTTAAGGACATCTAGAATTCCATATTCGGTTGGTCTAGTAAGATTCACGGTTTAGAATTAAATCAATTAAAAATTAAATTAAATAAAATTCATTAAAATTATTTTCAATCAAAGATTAAATTAAGAAATAAAGAGTTAGGAAAAGATAAAACTGAACCCTATGGTATCAATTTCTGAGCGCTTTAATAAGGTTATTTTAACGTAACCGATTCACGATCTTAGAATCTCTCGCAGACCATAACAGGTATCCAATTGACCTACGAAAACCGATTGGTGGCAACTTCTAAAAATCACATTGCTACAGTGTGAAAATTTGGACATAAAAAAAAATGCGCATCAATAGCATCATGTGTGCATATGATTATACATGCACTTAGGGATTTTACTCAAATTCCATATTGGCTAGGAATAAAGAATTTCATTGTCATCATTACTTCTAGATGAAATTGTATGTGAATATGTGTGTGATGGTTGGACCAATATACACATCTTTGCATAATGAACAAGAAGGCCACTTGGGTAAACATGGTGCACATGTTCTGATTGGCCTACAGGACATAGACTGCCTAGGGCTTGAGCTCACTAAAATTGATCATTGTATTTAAATACTCAGAGTGGTAACAATATATGCCTTGGTTATAGCTAGCAAGAGACTTTGACCATACTTCCAAGGACATACTGTTATAGTAAAAAACAACTTGCCTTTGAAGGATATCCTAAGATGGGTAGATCATTAGGGGCGATTATCAAAATGGTGTTTAGAGCTTGGTGAATTCGACATTATGTATAAGGCAAGAAAGGTATTAAAAGCCCAAGCATTAGCAAACTTTATAGCCGAGCTCCCAAAAAGTGTCAAAGCCAGAGCGGTTCCCGAGGACAAAGAACCAAGATGTCATTTTTATTGACAGGGCTTTAGGAGTAGAGCACCAAGGTGCAAGAATAGTGCTAAAAGGACTTAAAGGAACAGAGGCCACTAGAACCATCAAATGTGGCTTTCAAATCACAAATAACATTGCTGAATATGAGGTGCTTATAGCGGGCCTACAGTTAGCACTAAAGGTTAGAGTAAAAGCCCTACAGGCCTATGGCAACTCACAGCTTCTAGTTTGGTAGTTAAAAGGTGAATACGTGGTTAGGGAGCTAAAGTTGTTAAGATATCATAAACTCATAAATGAACTCATTCAAAAGTTTAACAGAGTCCAAATTAAAAGGGTACCTTAGAAACAGAATTGGCAAGTAGACACATTATCTAAGTCCCCATAACACACTAAGCTACTTGGTGAAGTATCACTACTTTATCTTTATTCAGCATGGATTGCGGTTAGAGAGTTCCATGAAAAAACTATCAGACAAATAGCCTCTTACCTAGTAACCCTCGAAAGGTAGCAAAAGTAAGGCAAGGATTATTTTTAGGACCATCCCTCAGTACTTGGCTTAGGCCAAGAATAAATAGAGAATAAACCAATTAAAAATGAGGGACTTGACTGAAAATGTGAATGGGAGTGTATGTGCAAGGCTAGGACAATGTGGGCCCAAATTGCACCTGGAAAATCAAGGTTATACTATCCTTGACATAAAATGAAGTTTAAGCACCAAATTGTACACTAAACTAGTGATATAATTGAAATCATGGAGCTTACACAAACAAAATTAGCCATGCAAGTTAATTTAAGGGCTAGTGGAGCATTAGCCCATTTTTTTGCCATGTGTCATGGCCAGCCATCCTTGTCTCCCACCAAGAATCATGCCCATGCTTCCTTGTTTCCATAATGCTCCATTATCTTGGAGTCTTGGCCGAAATATACATAAGAAATTGGCCATTTTCAGCCATTTTACGTTATACTTGGCAATGTAGGCCAAGAAACAAAGTTGGTGCCAAAATGTACATGTGTTTAGGTGATTAAAATGAGGTCATGGGTCATTGAAGGGCTAAATGAGCCATGCAAAATAGTTCAAGGCCGAGAATGGCATTAAGCCATTATTGCATCCATGTGGCTATAACCGGATTTAGCATGCTCCCACTTAGTAAATTAAAAACTAGTTTCGGCCAAAGCCTTCTCATTTGTGTCTTGACCGAGACATTGAGAGCTTGTGTTGTCCTTGAAGAGCTCTTGAAGGTTGCTGCCGAAACCATGGCCATTTGTTGAAGATTGGAGCTTGGAAGCAAGAATCAAGCTTGTCTTCCTTGATTTCGGCCTATGGTGACTTCATTCTTTCAATTTTTCAAGCTTAGTCTTGAATGTTCATAAGCAACCAAGACATTCCTTGTTGTTCTTGGAAGGTTGCTACCATGTTCTTGTTGGTTTAGAGAAAAAATGAAAGCTTGAAGGTGTAATCAAGCTTAGATTCAAAGGAAGTGAAAGAAGGATTGAAGTTCACCCTCGGTCTTGAAGTGTTCAAGCTAAACTGAGACCATTCAAGCTCAAATATTAAGGTAGGGTTCATGTTCTACTTGAATGCTTGGTAACATTTTCATGAACAAATAGCTAGAGCTGCTAAGTAATGGTTACATAATGCTAGATGATCTTAGTACGCTTGATGGGCATATTGTGGATATTCGGACATACATGGTTTGATTAGCTAATCAATTAAAGGCAAGTGTTAAAATTCATAGTGAGAATGACCAGCTTACTATGTAATTCGGAGCTCTGGTGGAATGGGTGGTGCCAATAAATAGGAGAAGTGAAATTATAAGCCTATAAACACTTGCTAGCTTTTGGCCGAGAAGGACTTGTGGATGTGTGTATGTGTTGCTTGCTTGTTTGATTGTTTGTGTGTGCTAACCCACTTTATGTTATCTTTAGAGTCATATATTGTTTTGGCTATCATGTGTATACATTGCATCTTGGTGTCTTAGTGTTTTTCTTGCAGGGAATTCAAGGAGCTTATGGAGGTTAAGCTTCAGGCTTGACCACATTGTCTCTTAATGAGATGTATACACATAAATCCTACTGAGTATCATTACTCACTGCCCATACTATTGTTTCAGGAAAGGAAGTTGAGCTTGATTGAGTACTTGGGCTTGCTTGTGTTTGTGCTAGGAAGTGCACATTGTGTTGAGGTATGTTGCCAACTCTTCTTGGCTTGGAAAGATTCAATATGTACATAAGTCTTATGTTTAAGGTTTTGGCCTACTTATGTTCCAAGTTTTGCAGGCTTGGTTAATGGTAGGATTACTTCTAGGTGGGCAAGATGGATGTATGGCACACTTAGGTTGCTCTTTGGAGATTAAGTTTTCTTGGATTGTAAGCTATAGTTTGGTGAGTTTGGACAATGAGGGTGATTCTTGGCATATGGCCAAGTGAAGTGTACTTTTAGACTACCTTGTGTATATATATATGTAGTCTCAGGTTCACTTAGGTTTTGGATGTGTTTCATGTAACCTTGATCACCAAGTTATGCTTGGATTGTTTTGTTTGGTTATGTATGTGTTGAAGACATTTTAAGCCAAGTTATGGAATGTTATGAAGGATGATGAGTTTATGTTTTGTGCTTGGCCGAAAGCATCTATGCATGAAACATTGGTTTTTCAAACCTTACTTGATTATGGGCTTCTTTGTTGCCATGCATTGTAGCACACTTGAAGTTACACACATCAGAGCACCTAATAAGTGTGTGCCTTGCTTGTATTGCAAGTTATCTATGATTGCCTTGTTAAATATACAAGATGTGAATTTACAGCCTTGCTTGTATTGCAAGATAGTGGTTTGGGCCTTGCCTTGAGCTACAAGAAACTTAACAGAAATTGAACAGAACTTCATCAAAGCCTCCTAGGCCACCTCCCAGGTCCATAACTTAAGAAAATAAGACTTCATGTCCATGTACACCAAGTTGGCTGAATTGAGTTGAGGTTGTCAACACCTAACAACACAACTTGTTGTTAAACCCTAGGTAGATATTGGGGAGTGTGCATTGGCTGGGGTCTGTGTAGGGTGTGACAATTATAGAGATACTTCCTGATTGGAGAATGGTTGTATAGATAGGGACATTTTAACCCATTGCAGAAGTGCATCAAAGAATAAGATGTAAAATCAGTGCTAAAATAGGTCCATGAGGGATGTGTGAATCACTCATGGGCACGGATAACCTTGCGAGTGTCATAACCCTCATTTCCCTACCAGGCTTATGTGAAAAGTTTGAATAAAATTGAAGTGAAGGACTAATTCATGTGCATGATTGAATGGTGCATGTGATAAGCCTAGTGAGTACATTGAAATTTTGTCTATCGAAAGCACAAGAATAATCGTTTGAATGACTTAAGGTTATAGTGGTGAATTTTGAAGCTTAGGGACCACTTTGCACACAGACTCAGGTAGCTTAAATGATGCAAATGTATGTGGAAGGACCAAAACAAGCCATGCAAGAGTTGAGAGCCCTAACACTAACATGTTGCCCATTTTCACACCAAGTGGCACACCACTAGTTATGCATGCTTCTACTTAGTCAAAACTCTTCCATTTTTGGGTCAAGGCTCATAGTTGAGCTAGTCATGTGTTCTTGGCCTTAAGAGCTTGGGTTCTTGCAAACTTGGTGATGCATTGTTGTTGAACTAAAGATTCAAGCTTGATTAAGAGTGATTAGGACATAGGCAACCTTGGAAGTTGCATTTGAAGCTTCATTCTTTGCTTTGAATGCTTGGTCGAGAGCTAAGGGCAATGTTTTGGTTAGGGTTTCACTATACTCTACTAGATTTTTTGTTACATTCCGTGTTCAAGTGAGTATTAGGCTTCTAAGTGATGGTTATTGATCTAAATGAGATTAGAACATCATAGGGGCTATGCTTTACTTTCAGGTTTATGTGATATGTGTGCTAGCTAGCTAAGTAATGGCAAGCGTTGGTGTCACACCTCACACAGGCCCTGTCCCAAATCCAAAGTATTAACTCCCAAACCTAAAGTTTAATCTCTAACCTTTCAATTCAGCCAACTAACAAATCTTAACCTTAAGTCTTATTTTCTTAAGGTATTTAGCCTAGGAGGTGGCCCAGGAGGCTTATGAGTGATTCCAATTAGTTACTTACAGCAAAAGTAGGGCCCAAATCCACTAACTTGCAGGACAAGCAAGGCAAACACTTAATGCAATTCAAGTGTTTAGAATGTGTGCATTCAAGTGTGCTACTTAGGATGGCAACCAAGAAGCCCAGAGTAGTCTTTTAGTTTGAAAACCCATATTTGAATGCACATGTACCTCTTGGCCAAAAAGAACAAAGGAGGTTCATAAAAAGAACATACATCACATTCATGCCAGAACATATATAAGCCCATAAGTTTTCATCATATACAAGTCCAAACCATTCACCAAAAGTGCAAACATAACTTGGCTACAAAGGTACTTCATGTACCACAAAAGAACTAGGCAACCAAGACTACATAATATGTACATACAAAATAGTCTACCTAGTACACATACATGGCTACATGCAATGGTTCCAAAGTCTTCCATGCCAAGTTATATTACAACCTGAGACCACTAATGGTCAAACAACACTTTCACTATCCCATACAGCAAGACACACTGCAAAACCAAACCTATGGCCATGTTCATGGTCATGAAAGTGAAAGCTATGCAAAGCAAGTGTCCACATATCCATAGCTGCCCACCTAGACAAGTCCCAACTCTACAAGCCTGCACAACTTAACACATAAATCTGGGCCAACTCTTAAAATAAGACTTGTAATGCACAAAAGGAACAAGCCAAGCACACATTGGCACATACCTTAGCAATCAAGCAAACTAGCACAACACACTAGCACAAACTCAAGCAATACTATTAAGGCCGAATGTCCTTTCCTAAAAAATGAATATATGGGCTATGAGCATATAACTCAGTAGGGTTCACTGCCAATACCAACTCCATATATAGAGTTTATTTAGTTAATCTAAGAGTACAACCTAAGGCTTAACCTCCATTAGCTCAAGTATACCTGCAAAATAAGACACAAAGACAAGGAACCACAACATGTACATATACATACTAACATACCCAAGACACATAAGCACAATAATTCACTAAATGGTTAGCGAGCACAGGGAAAACACCAAAGCACACAATAAACCCACACACACACCACAATGACCATTCGGCCAAGTACCATAACATGTGCCATTGTGCACTTTTGCACACAAAACTTCACCATAAACTCCACTTCCACTAGAGCTCCGAAATGCCTAGCAAAATGGCCATATTCACTAGCATTTCTAGCACATGTCCATAGTTAGTTAGCTAATTAACAACCATAGCCGAAACAATCTCAATAGCCCAACAAGCAACTAAGGTCATTTAGCAAATTTAACCATCACTTAGCTACTTTAATACTTGAATCATGGTATACTACCAAGCAATCAAGCATAAGTGAAACCCTACCTCAATTTGAGCTTGAATAGCCTTGGTTTAGCGTGAGCCCGAAACGTTTCTTCCTCAATTAGCCTAACACATCACTAATTAGGCATTAACACTCCTTGTTCATGGAATTAATACCATGTATTCAAGGGAAACACAAAGGATTACCTTAATCCCAAGCTTGAAACATCTCGGCCAAACCTTGTTCCTTCAAAACAAAGCTTGGTTTTGAGTTGCTAAATGCCGAAACAAGAACTCCTAGCTTGATTCCTTCCTCTCAAGCTTTAATTGCCTCCTTTGATGCTTGAATCCAAGACCAACTTTGGGAGAACTCAAGAACACAAGCAAAGCAAGTCTCCGCCAAGGAAGAACAAGCCCGAAACATAAGCAAAATGAGTCAAGTGGACTCATGCAATCCGGTTACAAGCCACATGTGTTTAAAGATGGCACCAATGTTAGCTTTCGGCCTCCATTAATTTGCATGGCTCAATTGAGCCCTCACCTCCATATGGCTACAATTTCACCACTAAAACACATGCACACTTTGACACTTATGTCACTTCATGGCTCACTTTGCCAAGCACAAGTCAAAAGTGTCATTTATGTTCATTAAACCCATGTAATAACCGGCCAATATTATATCTAGTATTAACTTGGTAAACAAAGGCAATAATGCCTTATTTCCTTAATGGGGAACATGACTTGACTAGTCATCATTGATGTCTACCAAAATTTGTCCTAGTATGCCATTAATCCTCACATAGTTTTGCATGGCCGAAAGTTACCATTCAAACTTTGTAGTTCCACTAGTACCACTAGTTTAAATGTACATTTTAGTCTTTCAACTTTGTTTCCTGCCAAGCTCAACATAGTCTTCCATTTAAGTGCACCTAAGGCACATAGTTTTGCAGTTTTGCACTCCCATCACTACTACCTTGCTCAACTGAGTCCCCTTTTTGTATTTTTAATAGTATGTTTCTTATTTTTCTTGGCCTTAGCCAAGCTCAGAAGGGTGGTCCTAACAACTGGAGTTTTTACATGGGTTGGCCAACCTATGAAAGAACTTGCAGCTCTATGTGAATTAGTAATCAAAAGAAGTATGACATGGTTGTGTTATAGTGTGTACTTGCTAGTGTACTTGTTGGCCGAGACCAATGTCTAAGTGTGTGGTGTGTGAGTTGTGTGCTTTAGTGCTTTGTATGTGCATGCTAACCTTTATTACATAGCTAGTTGTTATATTATTGTGTATAGCATGTGTTTTCATGTTTTATGTCTCAATGCAGGTTAAGCTAATGGTTGGGAGGTTAAGCTTTTGGGCTCAACTAAATAGGCTCATAAGAGCCAAGTGAACCTTTCTGAGTTATGCATATAACTCAGGCCTTGTAACTATGTGTTTTAAGGAAAGGATATTAAGCTTAAGTAGCTTGTGTAGCAAGGAATTATGTTCGGGTACCCTGGAGGTATGGTTACTATCTTGTAGTTTTTAGCTCAATAAGTGTAAGTGCAAGTCTATGTGAATGTGCAAGCTCATATGTTTTATGTTGCTTGCAGGATTCATGTTTAGTGTTGTGGTAACAATCAAGAGTCATGGATGTGTGCTCATGGGCTTTAACCTTGTCGATGGGACTTTGATTATGGGAGAAATGGTGGGACTTGTTTTGCAAACCAACATTATGTATTATGTGTTTAAGGTGGCTTTTGGGTACTATCAAGTACAATGGCATGTATTATGTATCTCGGATGTGTTTTGTATGAATGTTCTTGGTAGTGTTCCAAGGAACCATGCACTAGTTTTGTGTATGTTGTAAGGTGGGCTTTAGATAAGCTACCTAAACTTATGTATAAACTTGAAATGGTGCATGTTTGATATAAAGGTTTTGTGAACTTCATGGTGGAGTTATGCTTATATAGTTTTAGTTGCAAGCATATGTGTGTGGTATGGCTTGTGCAAAATTAGCCAAATGCATCTAATTAACCTTATTTGCATATAAAAGATGGTTTTCAAAACTTGAGAATGGGCATCTCGGTTGACATAAATGGTGTATGCACACTTGATATGCACAATAGCACATCACCTGAAAAGTTGCATTAGATTCTTGCTTGCGGCCTAAGTTTGATTTAAGGTCAGTTTAGTGGGCTGTTAGGGCCCTCCCCAGTGTCCTGTCTGTGCTTGTAGTTGAACGTGTGACTAGTGCCCCTAAGTTCTCAATTGGTACCTAGATAAGCACATTTTTTGGTATAGTTAGGGTAAGGCTGTGTGAGGCATGACAACTTTGTTGGTATCAAAGCAGGTTAGGACCTAAGAGTCTATCTAGACTTGTTCCCACTTAAGTTTAAGTTGACTTGTACTTATTAAGCATATGTGTGTGTATGTGATCTATTGTGCGGGATAAGAACCTGAGGCAAGGATAGAAGAGTTCTTGAGCAAGATGAGAGTAGGGCAGCCCATCTAAGGGATGGACAACTTACCTATGAACCTAAAAAGCAACAAAAGGCTGTGGAGCTTGTTGGGGCCGAGAGCCCTAATGCCAAGGATAACCTACCTGGACCTAGTAAAGGCAGACAGGAGAAGATGGAGTAGATGATGTAAGCTATGCATGCCATCATTTCTTAGTTAGTAGTGGGCATGCAAGCCTTGGCTAGAGGCCAAGCTTAGGCACAAGACAGTGCTGAAGAAGTTAAGGCAGCTAAAGAAGGGCAATGAGGCAAGAGGCCTGGCAAAGAGCCAGTGCATTATGATGAAGCAAACAAGAATGGAAAAAATGGAGATGAAGATGAAGGTCAGGAGGAAATGAGGCACTCAAGAGTAAGAAAAGTCAAATATGAAGTGAGGCAAGAAAAAAAAGTAGAGGTGGAAGAAAGTCAGGGGTGAAAAAACTAAACACTAGTATGGTTTTAAGGAGGGCTAAGCCTTTTACAAAGGGTGCTAAAAGAGAAAAGCCATCAAGAAGTGGAACCTAAGACACTGAAGAAGGAAGAAGAATACCTAGAAGAGGTGGACTTAGGAAGGGCCAGTTGGAAGGATTCCTGGCATTAAAACCTCCTATATTCAAGGGTGGGTGTGATCCTAAAGAAGCAGAGTTCTGGGTTTACTAGTTGGAGAAAATTTTTAAGAGGATGGAGGTGTCCTCTACACAGAAAGTCCTACTGGCCACCTTCAGACTTAAAGGGAATGTAGAGGTATGGTGGAGAACTGTAGAGAAGACTTATCAGAGTAAGAACCAGCGGAGGCCACCTGCTAAGAGGAGGTCTATGAGATGGGCTAAATTCCTCCAAGTCTTAGAACAACAATATGTGAGTAAGGCCCTGAAAGATCAAAAGCAAGTGGAGTTTGATGAACTGGAGTAGGGAAGCCTTAGTATGATGGAGTATGAGTAGAAGTTTAATAACTCAATAAGATATGCTCCATAGTATGATGGGCAGGAGGAGCTTAGAACCAAGAGTTTCCTAAAGGGCTTGAGGCCTGAGTTGAGGCAAGTCCTCAAAGCTGTGGTTGCTAAAGAGTAGTACCAAGTAGTACAAAGTGCCATAGCACTTGAGCAGGAGTTTAAGGGGGCAGGCTAATGGTGGCCCAGGAAGTGTGAGTGGTATACACAAAGGGCATAAGAAAAGCATCAGAGAAGACGTCGAATCTACAAATTGGAGAAGGGAGGCCAAAAGAGAAAGGGGACCTCAGCAATATAGACCCTGGTGCACCACTTATGGGAAGTTCCATGGCAACAAGCCATGCTTTAGACTTTCCAATGGTTGCCTCAAGTGTGGATCTCAAGACCACTAGGTGAAGGACTGACCAACTAAGAGAGATGACAAGAAGATGACAGGGGGGTTTAACCCCAAGTGGGTTAGGGGGCTGCCACCAATGAGAGGGCAAAATGTGCCTAACCCGAGAGAGGATCAACTATCTAAGCTACCACATGACCAAAGGAGGCAGAATCTACCTCTAGGCAGGGTGTTTCAGCTTGAAACATCTAAGAGGGTGCAGGATGCACTACAAGTAGAGGCAGTTACAAGTAGAGGCAGTAGAAAAGGAGGCTGGCCACCAAAGGCTGAGCAGAAAAGCCTTAAAAGGTACCATTTACCTTAATGGCCATCTAGTTTCTACATTGTTTGATACTGGAGCTTCATTTTCTATTGTTTCTTCTAAGCTTGAAAAATAATTTAACCTAGAAATAAGAAACATGACAAGTATGTACCTAGTCAAAATGGCTAGTAATGAAATCATGTTCACTAACCACTTTGTTGAGAACTATGTGATAGGACTTGGTGAACTTGAACTTAAAACCAACTTAGTAGTCTTGGAAGTGTATGATTATGACATAATACTATGAATGATTTGGTTAAGTGAACATAAAGTGGTAATAGATTGCAACTCATATTACCTAAAGGTGAACCTTATAACCTTGAAAGTACACTTGATTTGGTCTCGAATTGCCAAGTGGACTTAGGACAAAAAATACCCATAGTTAATGAACAAGAGTTTATGGGACTAAATGAAGATGGAGTAATGGATGAACTAGGTAGAATACCCATTGTACAAGATTATTCAGAAGTTTTTCCTATAGACCTACTTGGACTGCTACCTGTGAGAGAGGTGGAGTTTAAGATTAAACTTATACCAGGAGCAATTCCTGTGTCTACAGCTCCATATAGAATGGCCATAGCTAAAATGGTGGAACTAAAGAAACAACTAAATGAGTTGCTTGAGAAAGGTTTCATAACACCTAGTGTGTCTCCATGGGGAGTACCTATCTTGTTTGTGAAGAAAAAGGATAGGACCCTCAAACTTTGTATAGATTACAGGAAACTTAATGCCTTAACTATTAAGAACAAGTATCCTCTCCCAAGGATTGAGGATTTGTTTGACCAGCTGAAAGGAGCAAAACTGTTCTCCAAAATTGACCTCAGGTCAAGTTACTTTTAGTTGAGGGTTAAAGAAGAAAACATACCTAAAACTGCGTTTAGAACCAGATATGAACACTTTGAGTACACAGTGATGCCATTTGGACTCACTAATGCACCTGCATTCTTTACGGACCTTATGCAAAGAGTGTTTAGAGCATACTTAGACCACTTTGTCGTAGTCTTCATTGATGATATTCTGGTGTACTCAAACAATGAGGAAACTCATAAAGAACATCTGAGACTTGTACCTGGTTTGCTCCAAGAACACAAGTTGTATAGGAAGTTGAGTAAGTGTAAGTACTAGACCCACAAGATTGGCTTTCTAGGCCATGTAATCAATAAGCAAGGGTTGGTTATGGATCCTGAAAAGGTTAGAGCCATCTTGGACTGGAAGCAACCCCAAAATGTTAAAAAAGTTAGGAATTTTCTGGGATTAGATGGCTACTACAAAAAATTTGAACCTAAGTTTTTTGTACTGGTAGCTCCGATGACATAATTAACCAGGAAAGACGAAAAATTTACCTGGGGAAGTGAATGTGAGAATAGCTTCCAAGAGTTAAAGAAAAAGTTGACTATGGCTCTTATATTGGTGTTGCCAAACCCTGAAAATGCTTATGAGGTATACATTGATGCATCCCAAGTGGGGTTAAGTTGTGTCCTGATGCAGGACAGACAGGCAATTGCCTATGGTTCTAGGTAGCTAAAACCACATGAAAAGAACTATCCAATACATGACCTAGAACTGGCAGTTGTGGTCTTTGCACTTAAACAATAGAGGCATTATTTACTAGGCAACAAATTTCAGGTCTATACAGACCATAAAAGCCTCAAATATCTATTCACCCAAAAGGACCTTAACATGAGGCAGAGAAGATGGTTGGAATACCTCAAAGATTTTAACTGTGTAATTGAATACACAGTTGGCAAATCCAATATGGTGGTAGATGCCTTGAGTAGAAGTTACACTAGAGTGCTTAAAGGGGGTGAAGTTGGAGATAAGGCTGAAAGCCTAAGTTTAGCTTGCTTAGCAAAGCAATAGATGAAGTGGGAATTGGATAAGCTAAGTGTGCTCACCATTACACCTAAGTGGAAAAAACTCATCAAAAAGGCACAACATGGTGATAAAAGGATTGATTTGGTGTCTGGCCAAAATAGGCGAGAACTATTCCAAGGCTTCTCCTATAAGTAAGGACTGTTGTACTTTTAGAATAGGTTGTATGTACCTAAAAAGGATGACTTAAGACCTCAAATACTGGAAGAAGCACACTCAAGTAAGCTCAGCATGCATCCAAAAGCTACTAGGATATCACGCTTTGAAAGCTTATTTTTGGTGGCCCTACATGAAGCATGACATTGGAACTTATGTAGCCAAGTGTGAAGTATGCCAATAGGTAAAGGTTGAAGACCAGAAACTAGGGGGAAGCTTCAAAGCTTACCCATACCCGAAAGAAAGTAGGGGTCCATATCTATGGACTTTGTAGTGGGAATGCCACTAACAATGAGGAAACATAATGCCATTTAGGTCATTGTACATAGATTGACCAAGGCAGCCCACTTTCTACCTATGAATCTAATAGACTCACTGGATAAACTTGCCTAACTATACATAAAAGAGATAGTGAGGCTCCATGGAGTACCTGATGACATTGTTTCATATAAGGATCCTAGGATTGTTTCTAGGTTCTGGAAATCCCTACATCATGCCTTAGGCACTAAACTCAAATTTAGCTCAGCATACCATCCACAAACAGATGGCCAAACAAAAAGGGCAATTCAAATTCCGGAAGACATGCTGAGATGTTGTGTGATTGATATCCAATGAGAATAGGATGTGCATCTACCCTTAGTGAAATTTTCATACAACAATGGGTACCATTTACTGATAAAAATGCCTCCCTATGATGTTTTCTATGGTAGAAAATGTATCACTCCCCACTGATAGCATGAATTAGGGGATAAGTTGAAGTTCGGGCCAGAAATCATCAGGAAGACCACTAAGAAGATAAAACTGATCCAAGTTAGGATCAAAGCTGCTAATGATAGGCAACAGTCCTATGCAAACCTGAAAATGAGAAGACATTTAGAATTTTAGGAAGGAGATTGGGTATGGCTCAATGTTTCTGCTATGAGAGGAGTAGTGAGATTTGGTAAGAAGGGGAAACTAGCCCCAGGATACATTGGGCCATACAAAGCATTGGCTAAGATTGGGAATATGGCTTACAAACTTGAATTTGCCACCTGAACTTTGGCTTGTTCATGACACTTTTCATGTAAGTCTACTTAAGAAGTATGTTCCAAGTTCTAAGCAAGTAGTTCTACCCACTATAGCACCTATAACACCAAATTTGTCATATGAAGAGGTGCCTATTCAATTCCTAGCCAAAGACACAAGAAAGTTGATAAGTAAATGGATTTCCGTGGTGAAGGTCTAGTGGAGTAATCACACCCAAGAAGAGGCTACTTAGGAAATGGAATAAGAGATTGCAAAGAATTATCCATATGTGTATGCAAAGCTAATGAAGAATTTGGAGGACCAAATTCTTTAAGGAGGGGAGGTTGCCATAACTCTCATTTACCTACTAGGCTTATGTGAAAAGTTTGAATAAAATTGAAGTGGAGGACTAATTCATGGGCATGATTGAAGGGTGCATGTGATAAGCCTAGTGAGTACATGTGAGTACATTGAAATTTTGTCTACCGAGAGCCCAAGAACAATCATGTGAATGACTTAAGGTTGTAGTGGAAAATTTGTAAGCTTAGGAACCACTTTTGTTACCACCTCACAAAAATAGGAGAATTACAAAGTGTAGCATAATAGTCAAAAACCATTAAATTGTGTAATTCTCATCATAGTGATTGCAGTGTGGGGGGTAAAGGCATGATCAACACATCCTTAAAAGTGTTCCAATTTGGTAACTTGGCCCCCAAGAAAAGCTTTAAGGATTGCTTGTTTATCAAGCAACATATGGACTTTTTTGTAAGATTTTAGAAATTCGGGTACTCAATTGCAAAAATTTCACAAAAGAGATTTGGAAAGTTATGAGAAGGATATGAATGATATGAAAGTGATATTGGAGGACCAAATTGCTTATGAAAGATAGCTACGGACAAAGAAAACACAAAAAGGCATAAAGGACCTAAGTGTTCTAATGTAGGCCTTAAGATGTGTATATCTTTAACTTAAGTCAAATGGTGAAATTGTGGGGTTATCCCACACTAGAGAAGGCAACTAAGGCATGAGATAAGGAAGTCAAATGTGGGCCAAGAAATGAAGGTTAATAAACCATGGTCTTGTAGCAAAGAAAATGACATAAAGCATGGTTAAGACTAGTTAAGTGTGTTTGCACACTTAAGAACATTTAAAGTCCATCTTGGTCCTTATCTCTCCACAATTTCAACTTCCACCAGCAAAAAAAAAGGTAGCCTTCTTTGCCACATTTCCTCCATAGCCACCATACCTTCAAACTTAAAGCTATTTGAAATTGAAGGCAAAAGGAAGCAATTGGAAGCAAACTAGAGCTATAGCTTGGTGCTTCAAGCATCAAGCTTAAAATTCAGCTCCCATCTTGGTAAAGGCTCTCTTGCTTTCATGGACTATTTACGTATTTTCAAGGATCCATGGAGCTAGGGCTAAGCTTGGAAGAGAGCCATGAGCTTGATGAACCAAGCTTAGTGAGAGGAGTGCACTTATTGAAGGTTTTGCCACCTAGTGTGATGTGTGCAGTGATGGTAGCGAATTAAAGTGTTTCTAAAGCCCAAAGTTAGTACTAACTCGTGTTAAAACTCTCCTAAGACCAAGCTTAAGTGTTACCACCTCACAAAATGGGAGAATTACAAGTATGTCATAATGGCTAAAAACCATTATATTATGTAATTCTCACCATAGTGATTGAAGTGTGGGGGGTAAAAGGCATGATCAGCACCTTCTTAAAAGTGTTCCAAGGTAGTAACTTGGCCTCCAAGAAAATCCTTAAGGATTGCTTGTTTGTCAAGCAACCTATGGACTTTTTTGTAAGATTTTGGAAACTCGGGTACTCAATTGTAAAACTCTCAAGAAAGAGATTTGGAGAGTTATGAGAAGGATATGAATAGCCACCATACCTTCAAACTCAAAACTACTTGCAATTGAAGTCAAGGAAGCACAATTGGAAGCTATTTGGTGCTATTGCTTGAGTGCACCTAGGATCAAGCTCCAATTTCAGCATACCCATCAAGGTAAGGGTTCTCTTGCTCTCATGGACTGTTTTCTGCAATTTTCAAACATCCATGGAGCTAGGGGCTAAGCTTGGAAGAGAGCCATGAGCTTGATGAACCAAGCTTAGTGAGGGGAGTGCACTTATTGAAGGTTTTGTGACCTCCTGTCAAGTGTACAAAGATGACAGTGAAATAAGAGTTTTCTAAAGTTTCCTGGATTGTTTACTATATTTCCAAACATCCATGAAGCTAAGACCATTCTTGGAAGAGAGCAAAAAGCTCTAGGAACCAAGTATGGGTTAAGGGAAAAGAAGCATGGCAAGGTTTCGGCCTTAGTGTTACCATGCTAAAGATGGCAGCAAGAAAGAAGGGTTTCTAGAGCCCAAAGTTAGTACTAACTACTGTTAAAATTCTCCTAAGGCCAAGCATTAGCTTGAGGAGGGCTGCCATAGTGATTTATTTAAGTTTATTGCATGTTTTACGGACTAACCTATGGTTATTGTTGTTGCTGCATTTCATGTGTTTGTTTGTTGTGAATGGCTGCTGCATTTGGTTGCTATATCTTGTATATATGCATTGTGGTTTTTGTGTTTTAGTGTCTTTGGATGCAGGTTTTAATGAGGATCACATTACCTTAAGAAACCAAGTGTTACCCTTACTAAGTTTCTCAATGAAACTTACTCCCCTCAATTCTGTCATTTCAGGTCCAGCAGAAAGATCACCTTCAAACTAACCTTTGTGGTTTGAGTTTTGATCTGAAATTTCAGGTACATGAACTTCCATATGTCTAGTTATGATCTGGAAATTTTGGTGATTTTAGGAGCACATTTGGTATTTTTAATGGTGGTACTTACTGTGTTGTGCAGCAGCTGTCCAGCATCCTGTTTTTGGAGTCCATTGTGTCTCAGGACCTCCTGTAACCTAGGGTGCGTATTTAGCTGAGTTAAGACCATATTGTAGTGCATGTATGCATGTACATGTAGTGTATGTAAAATGAGACAAGTATGTGAACATTTGGGTAATGTTTTGGCTATGTAAGTGATGTGGTGCAAAGCTGCCTAAGTGTGAATGATGGGCTGCTTACTTGTAAATTCTGTTTTGCCCATATAAAGTTGTTAAAAGAAAGGGAATGTAATTCCTATGTGTAATGGACATATATGGTATAGCCTTGGAGGGTTTTCCCCTTGTGAATGAAGTATTTGCATGGTTTGGAAAAATTGTATGGGCAAAATGGTCCAAAAGTTGCCAGAATTTCGACCATGTACCTAAAGTATAATATCTCCCTATGTAGAATGAATCTTGGTATGAAATTTTGACCACACCTAGAGAACATCTAGAGGTTGAACTGGAATTTAGAATTTCTGGATTTGGATTCTTGTAGCCAAACATATGACGTTGCAAAATTGGCTGAGTTACTGTTCATTTGGTCCGAATTTTGTAACCAACTTCAAAATTCCATAACTTGGTCCATGGGTGGGCTATTGGTGTAAAACAAAATTCCCTGGTTTGCGGTAAGTCTCTAATTCATAATGGAGCAAATAAAATAGGGGGTATGAGGCTAGAATCATACATTTTATTAGTGGAAGTTACAGGCCTAATGTGTGGAAGCCAAAACTAAGACTTGTGCTAGTGTTTTCCTTTTTGCTGCCATGGTGTGCATGAAATGTGAATATGTGTGTGATGGTTGGACCAATAGGCATGTATTTACATAGTGCCTAAGAGGGCCACTTGGGTATGTACACTAAGGGTAGTGTTCTGATGGCCTATAGAATATTACCAATCCTGGGAGTCTAAATGCACAGTTTTGGCACCATAACTGGACTACACCGGAGTGGGTAACATTAAGTTTTAGGAGGGCTGTCATAGTGATTTACTTAAGTTTATTGGAAGTTTTATGGACTAACCTATGGTTTATGTTACTTGCCACATTTCATGTGTTCGCTGGTTGTGAAAGGCTACTGCACTTGGTTGTTATATCTTACACAAATGCATTGTGGTTTTGGGTTTTAGTGTCTTTGGATTCAAGTTTTAATGAGGGTCACATTTCCTTAAGAGTACAAGTGTTACCCTTACTAAGTTTCACAATGAAACTTACTCCACTCAAATCTGCCCACTTCAGCTCTAGTAGAAAGATCACATTCAGCTTGACCTTTGTGGTTTTATTTTTTATCTAAAATTTTGGATACTTAAAATTCTATATGTCTAGTTGTGATATGGAAAGCTTAGTGATTTTAGGAGCACATTTGGTATTTTTTGTGTTGGTGCTTATTGTGTTATGCAACAGCTATCCAGCATCCTATTTATGGAGTCGATTGTGTCTCAAGCACCCCTATAACTTAGGGTGCATATTTAGCTGAGTTAAGACCATTATGTAGTGCATGTATGCATCTACATGTAGTGTATGTAAAATGAGACAGGTATATGAACATTGAGTGATATTTTGGCTATGTATGTGATGAGGTGCAAAGATGCCTAATTGTGCATGATAGGCTGCTTACTTGTGAATTTTGTTTTGGCTATATATTGTTATTAAATGCAAGCGCATGTACTTCCTATGTGTATTGGGCATATATGGAATAGCCTTGGAGGGCTTACCCCTTGTGAATGAAGTGTTTACATGGTTTGGAAAATTTGTATGGGCAAAATGGTCCAAAAATGGCTAGATTTTTTACCTTGCACCTAAAGTTTAATATATCCCTGTGTAAAATGAATCTTGGTATGAAAATTTGACCACATCTTGAACATATCTAGAGGTTGAATTAGGAGTTTGAATTTCTGGATTTGGAGCCCTGTAGCTAAAGATATGACATTGCAAATTTGGCTAAGTTACTGTTCATTTGGTCAGAATTTTTAACCAACTTAAAAAATCCATAACTTGGTCCAGAGGTGGGCTATTGATGTAAAACAAAACTCTTTGCTTTGCTTAAAGACTCTATTTGATAATGAAGTAAAGAAAATAGGGGCTACATGGCTAGATTAATACAGGTTTTTAGATAAAGTTTCAGGTTCAGTGGCTGGTCACCTGTACTTAATAAGATTGCCTAATGTGTTGTAGCGAAGATTAAGACTTGTGCTGGTGTTTCCTTCCTTACTGCAATTGTATGCATAAAATATGAATCCGTGTGTAATGGTTGGACAAATATGCATGCATTTACATAGTGCCCAAGAGAGCCACTTGGGTATGCACACTAAGGGTATTGTTCTGATGGCCTACGGAACACATCAATCCTAGGAGTTTTAAATGCACAATTTTGGCACCATAACTGGACTACCCCAGAGTGGGTAATAGATGTTGGTATTCGGGCATGGTTAGAGAATGGTTTACACATATAGTTATATTTGCATGCTAGCTACATACATGAACTCAGTTTGGTCAGCTGCTAGTGTTGAGTACCATTGAAATACTTATGATCTTTATATATGCTCTATGATAAATCATCAATGCAGGAAGTAAACTTGGTTGCCACAAGGAGTGGGGAACCACCTCAAAGGCCTCATACTGAATTTGAGCATAAAAGAAATGGACAGAATAGAGAGAATCAGGGCTAATATGGGGCACTAAGCCCTGAAGTGCCTCAAATTTGGTTAGAGCTTCAGAAAAACTTAGCTCTAATCAATGAAAACTTAGTAAGACTGATTCAAGCACAACATCAAGGAGTCTAAGTAGCACCAGCTGAATCGATTCAAAGTGCATGTAGCAACCAGAAGATGAGGCTAGGTACACATCTAAACATGTTCCTTTTGGAAAATTAGGAAATAGAAATGGTGAAGTTGATGAGGTGGAAGATAAAGATAAGAGAAATCCTAGAGGAAGAAGAATGAGATCTGAGATTGGTCAGGTGTTAAGGGCCAATCCCTCAGTTTATGACCATTCCTCCACTAGGAATGAGATTGAGGAAAATCATGAGAGAAGGGGCAGGAGAAAGCATAGAGAGCATCACCATGCTGAGGAGTCTCGCAGATCTAGGAGACAAAGAGCTAAGGATCTTGAGGGCCTAAACGAGGTTAGACTGCAAGAGAAGTTCCAAGGACTCAGGCCTCTACAGTTTGATGGAAGAGCTGGGTCTGAGAGAGCTGAGGAGTAGTTAATCTTCATTGAGAAGATGTTTTAGAGGATGCCACTCAGCTCCACCAACAAGGTGTCACTGGCTACTTACAATTTGGTATGCAGTGCATAGATGTGGTGGAGAAGCACTAGAGATAGGTATGCTGTCCAGAATGGCAGAAGGCCAAGAAGAGATATTGAGATAAGTTGGCCAAGGTTCACTCAGCTGTTTTAGGAACAGTACATTAGTGATGCCATCAAGGATATGAAGCAAGCTAAATTTGATGCTCTAAGGCAGGAAAACCTCAATGTCCTAGAGTATGAGCACAAATTCAATTAGTTGGTGAGGTATGCTCCTCAGTATCATGGACTGAAGTAGTTAATGCCCAAACGATTTGTCAAAGGCCTAAGGTCAAACATCAAAAAGGCTATTAGACCTTTTAGAGCAGTCACATGCTATGAAGTAGTGCAAAAAGCTTTATTAGTATAGCAAAAGGAATATGAGACTAGGTACTTTCCCAGTGGATCAGGTAAAAGTAGCCAAGTAGGTGGCAAACAGAAAAAGCCACTACATGGCAAGAGAATTGGCAAGAATTCCCATTTTGGTGGTGAGGACAAGGTTAAGGGGAAGTTCCCTGGCCTAAGGTGCCCTAAATGCAAGAAGTTTCATGGAAAGAAACCTTGCTATTTTGATACTCAAGCTTGCCTAAGGTGTAATGCAATGGATCATTGGATCAAAGATTGCCCACATGTGCAAGGAAGAAGGCTAGAAGACCAAGGTCCAGTGAGACTTACTGTAGCAGTACCTAGAAAGGCAGCACCCAGGGAAGGACATCAGAGACCAGTTCCTCCAGTTCAAAGGCCTTTAATGCAAAGAGTTAGCAGAGTGTTCCAAGTGGAAAGGGCACATCACAGCAGGGAGGAGTGCTAAAAGGTAATATTTACCTTAGTGGTATGCCTGTTAGTGTTCTATTTGATATCGGTGCATCTATATCTATAATGGATAGGAAATTGATTGATGCCATGAATTTGCCTATTAAAATCATGCCTAGTATATCCTTAGTGAAAATAGCAGGTAGTCAATGTCTTTTCACTAATGAGCTAGCTAAGGATTGTAAGCTAGACATAGGAAAGACTAATGTTATGACTAATCTTAATTGGTACCTGCTCGTCATGCTCAAGGCATACAAGATATTAGGACAAGTACATATCATAGTATACATGACAAATCCAATTGCTAAGGTATATTGAATCTTACTCATGCACTCTCTCTTCTCAGGTGTGCTCGAACACTAAGATCTAGAAAGAGTTATACCATGTGACATGGGCAAGAATCCTTTCTTAGAGTTTTGCATGTTAAACCTCTTACCACCTTCTCAATATATGTACTTTGACTTAGGCCAAGCAATTTTCTAAATCTATATCTATAGATCCTAATGCTTAATACATAGGCTACTTCACCCAAGTCCTTCATAAAGAAACATTTTCCTAGCCAAGTCTTCACAGACTGTAGCTTGGGAATGCCATTTTCGATGACTAGTATGTCATCTATATACAACACTAAGTAGACAATAATGCTCCCACTAACCTTCTTGTAAATACAAGGTTCATCTTCATTTCTAATGAAACCAAACTCTTTGATTGCCTCATCAAAATGAATATTCTAACTTTGAGAAGCTTGATTCAGTCAATAAATGGACTTTTGTAACTTGCACACTTTATTAGCATTCTCTAGAGTGACAAAACCTTCAAGCTGTGTCATGTATACATCCTCAAGTAGCTTTCCATTAAGGAATGCCATTTTGACATCCATTTTCCATATCTCATAATCATAGTGTGCAACAATAGCCAACAAAATTCGGATGGACTTAAGCATGGCAACTGGTGAAAAAGTCTCATCATAGTCAATACCATGAATTTGCTTAAAACCTTTTGCAACAAATCATCCCTTAAGGGTAATCACATTACCATCCATGTTGGTTTTCTTCTTGAAAACTCATCTGCACCCTATAGGTTTTACCCCTTCAAGTGGATCAACCAAAGTCCATACTTGGTTTTCACACATGGATTCCATCTCAAACTTCATGGCCTCTAGCCACTTCTTAGAATCTGGTCCTGACATAGCTCCTTGGTAGGTTGTGGGCCCATCCTGATCCATAAGCATCACATCATCGATGTAAGTGATGAGAAATCCATATCTCTTGAGGTCACACCGAATCCTACTAGTCCTACATGGGCTCAGTGCTACAGGAACAGACTCCCGAACCATAACATTTTATGGTGTCTGCTCAGGTTCCATTTCAGGTTCGATGTCCCCTTGCTGTTCTTAAATTTCTTCGAGTTCTACTTTCCTCCCATTGGTTCTTTTAGAGATAAACTCTTTCTCTAGAAAGACATCAGTTTGAGCAACAAACACTTTTTGCTCAGATAGATTGTAGAAAAAGTAACCCTTTGTTTTTTTTTTAGATATCAAACAAAAAGACATTTATGAGATTTTGGGCCTATTTTGTCAGATGATTGATGTTTCACGTAAGCTTCACAACTCTAAATCTTCATAAAAGAGAAACTAGGACACCTCTAACTCTATATCTTATATACGACAGTGCCAGAGATAGGTCAAGTTCAAATCATTCAATCTGACCTTTTTGGTGTTCACATTATAGATTGGATTTTTTAGTTCTAGAACATACAAACCATTGCTAAGTCGAGCATTACTATAAAAGTTTTCATTCAAATAAATTGAACAACATTTATCCTTTATTATAAATGAAAAACCTTTCTTGTCCAAGCAAGAAACAGAAATCAAATTTCTACTAATAGTAAGCACAAAGTAGCAGTTGTTTAAATCTAAAACCAATCCACTAGGCAAAGTAAGAACATAAGTCCCTACGGCTAAAGCAGCAACTATTGCTCCATTTCCAACATGTAGGTCCACTTCACTTCAGGCCAATCTTCTACTCCTACTTAGATCCTACACATTTACACAAATGTGAAATCCATATCTAGTATCTAATACACAAGATGAAGAAGTAGAAAAGTTAGATTTTATAACAAAAATACCTAAAATAGAAGTCTTTCTTCCCTTATTCTTAGCAAGTTCTTCAGGATAAATCTTTCAGTTGTTCTTCCAGTGTCCAAGTTGCTTACAATGTAAGCACTTTCCTTCCTTAGCCATTCCACCAGATGGTTTCAATGCAGTTGAAGAAGAATTAGCAATGGACTTTCATTTAGCTTTATTCTTCTTCTTGTTGGCTTTTCCCTTTCCTTTACCCTTCTGAACCATCATAATGGGCTTAGCCTTCTTAAGTCTTTGCTCAACTCAACATGTTGAGCAATTTAGGGAGGGACATGTCAAGATCATTCATGTTGTAGTTCATGACGAACTGACTGTAGCTTTCCGACAACGATTACAAGATTACATCAACAACCAACTCTTTTTGAAGGGCAAATCCCAAGCTCTCAAGATTCTCAATGTACCCAATCATCTTGAGCACGTAATGGCCCATGAGACTTCCTTTAGACATTTTGCATTGAAATAATGCCTTAGAGGTCTCAAACCTCTCTCCCTAGCTTGCTCTTAAAAGAGCATTTTGAGATGTTTAATCATATCAAACGCCCTCATGTTTTCATGTTACTTATGAAGCTTAGATCCCAGGGTAACAAGCATGGGGCAAGCAACATCCAAAGCATCATCAGAATGCTTCTTGTGAGCATCCCTTTCAGCTCTTAGAGCTTTAGCAACATGCTCATTTGAAATGGGCTACTATAGGACATAACCCTTTATCTCTTGATGACTATCTTCAAATTTCAATACTATTTGAAAATGTTGGTCCCATTCAGTTTTTCCTTCTCAAGAATCAATCACAATGAAAGTGTGATTGTGTTTTATGTCATGGTAATCTACAATAGCAAATATGTGGTGTAAGAGTCATGCATTTTAATTCATTTAATAAAGATTTTTATTAAATGATACTCCCACTATTTATTCAAAATAATAACCCTCAATATTATTTCGGAACACCTCGGCGCTAAAGTATTCTAGTGAGCCAAGATTCATAGTTCACCATAACCTGAGTCAGCTTTGGCTTTTCTATCAAGTTATAGATATTTAGGTATGCAACTCCTCGCCAATTGTATCTCATACAACTTTTGGATAGTTGGGTGAACAACACTTGTCCAAGCCCATCTCATGAACTTAAGCCCAACTCTATGCTTCTAAGCCCCAATCCTATTAGGATGACTTAGTTAAGTCGGACCCACAGTTAACAATTTGGATATTACTATTATCCCATCATGTCATACCAAGATGAACATAGGTACTTTGCTTTGGCAAACCCACCTAATGTTGATCAAAGTCTTAATGAGTGCCAACATTTGGAAGACATCACATTTAATGACTTAATATTTTGTTTGAGGGACTTTCCATTTGATCTTACCAATTATTATCTTCAGTTGTCTTATACATGCATTACATACAAAGATAAAACATGTATCTCATGCTAACAACAAAGTAAACATGACATGGTTATAGCCCAAACTATGCGATATTCTCAAGCCAATAAGAATATCATAAAAGCCTAAAAAAAGAAAAGGGTCTTTACAAGCTCCTTCTCCTCCTTGCTTGATTGCCTCTTTATAGTCACCTCCTTGGAAACACCACCACAGATGATCCCAGAATGTACAATTACATCAATAATAAAAACCTTGAGTTACATTCAAGAGAAGTAAGGTAAGAAGAGAATGTACAATGAGAGCAACAAGGAAAGGCACGACTCGCAGACTGTATTTACAAGTACAACCAACAAGGGCTATAACCATGCACCATGCTTCAACCACCAATCAGCATATTATGTCAAATCTCATTCAACAAAATGCATGCCAATTTAACATATATTTATTAACCATTTTTATTAATATGGCACTTCACATATAGCAGTCCGATTGACCAGTCAGCGAGCAAGGTCAAGAGGAGTTACTAGGGGGCAGCTCCCCCTGGCGCAAAAAATTGTCTTATAATTATATTACCCGAGATCTATTATTTTGAGTAACTAAGCACCTGAGACCACCTTCATCCAAGCCACTAAAAGTACTCTACTCAAGGTGCTCGAACAGCCTTAATCTGTCTCTGCTAAGGTTTTGCAACTATTGCAACAATCCTAATTTAGATAGGTATCTCATACTAATCAATCTAGCATTAATCTCATTAACCAATTTATGATGTTTCTGCATATATCCTATATACTTTACGAGTTTTGGTTTTATGCATCATGAATCAATCTAATTAATCATGATCAAAACATCAAAACACACAACATATCATGCGATTTGACATTCAATCCAGATTTAGGATTTCACAAGTAGTTCTGATACCACTATTGGGTTTCAGAAGCCAAACAAACATAATGGAATATAACCAAAACTCTCCAGGATCTAAGTGAAACAAGGTAAATCGGGTGTTCAAAAATTTTATACCTAATTCGGTTGAGATCTTCCACCCAACTGTTGAGCTGGATCACAAAACTTGAACAATTGACGTGATCAAGCTCTCTTGGTATCCACACGAGCTTCTTGGGATCACCATGCCTCTACCATGTCCCGGTAGATGCGTTCTTCTTGTACCCGCAGTGCTAGCTTGTGTCCTCCAAAGAATGGCAAGAGAAAAGTGCAGCTGGAACCATCAGAACCCTTTTGATTTTGTCCTTAGGAAGGCTAGGGCAAGAGTTAAAAAATTCTCACTATATGATGTATTTATAGTAAGACTCAACTCTTAAGCCTAATGGGTATCAAAACCTTAATCCAATTAGGCTTAATTTTGGGCTTAATTAATGGCTTAACTTTTGAGCTAATTATTAATCCAAAATTATTATGAAACCAAAACCCAAACAATTTGGCCCATGCACTCAAATAACCCAATTGACTCTATGTATTCAATCCAATAGGCTCCTATCACATTGGCAATGATCATAAATCACATTTATGATCATAAACAATGAGCGGTGTCTAACAACACATCATTGCTACTCAAGTGACAAGATAGTCGATGATTCGACTAAACCTTTATGATCATTATCTATATATGTTATTATCCCTTTGTCCAAGATATCAAAACCAAGTACGAGACATAGAATGTGTCACTCTCGTATAGCCCGATCTATGGTTTCTTGATTACTGAGTAGACTAACTTAAACTGATGACATTGATATCGTATATCAACTCATTCGAGCATGACCATGTATTCTCTTAGTCTCACTCTATCAAGGGACCTAAAGATATCACTCCCGTTACATAGGAGAGACAAATCTCATCTTGATCATACAAAACCCTCCACATGATATGTGACATACCCAATGACCACCTTCATATTCATTCAGTTATGAGCAACAAAATGAAGTATCAAAGTATATGACTCACATATAGGGAACCTTGATGATCTTAGGTCAAAGGATTACATATACCATGATCACTATGAGGTTCATTTATGACACTCATATAACGATCCATGTAGTATTTTCATGGTAAGTTGGTCTAGTACATAAGTTCTCTAACATGTACCTATATGTAGACTACATATTTTATATTAGTTTCTACATATGCTAGTCTTTATGTATTACTGTAACCCACTCCACAATAATACTAGACTATGGACATTTAAGAATATTATTATTCTAGGGTTATAATTATGTTTGATTACGTTACGCACAAACAAATAATAAACACAATTATTGGAATGATGCCTCAATAAAATATCATGACTCAAAGTGTAAAATACAATCATCCCATGATTGGTTTTGGGCACACTACTAACATCTTCTAAGTGCATGGGCCTTGGCTAAGCTTACCCAATTCAAGTGCAGTGGATTGGATTCATTGTTTGTCGAATCGGAGTTCTCAAATTCAACAATATATGCTTGGGCATTGTCCTTCAGCTTTATATTTTTAAAGTTTGGGTGATTTTGGAAGCTATAAGATTTGTTGTAGTAAATAATGTCTATCATTGTACAATTCTTTCAAATTGTTTGCATGAATTCCTCAAGATCAAAGACTACAACCCAATTAACCTTAAGGTTAGAGAGGAGATCAAGGCTTTTCACAAGATAGTATAGACCTCTAAGAGGCTCACCATTATGAAGGTCTATCATAGGGTAATCAAAGAAGCTCACAAATGGACTACTTCCTACTTGCACTCATCTTTTTTGCATAGATGTTGTTTTCTTTCTATGTATAAAAAAAATTACAAAAAAAATTAAGAATGTAAGAACTAATCATATGCCTAATCTAAGTATTACTAATCCACCTATTGTTTGCTTAAAGGAAAAAAATTCTAAAATATAGGATAAGATCTGAACAATGATAGACCATATAATATGGTTGTTATTGTGCTAATGATACAACTACTTCATCATCTTTTTTAAGTTTTGGAAGGCAAAATCTGATCACTTGTGCTTCAAATAGTTGTGTCACATTTATTGTTGTTGTTGGTTTTTCCATTGGTACACCATATTATTGTTGTTTTGTTCACCATGAGTTTGCTCTCACTTGATGATATAAAATCTTGGTCAAATTGAACATGGTAACGACTTGCTATTATAAAAAGAAAATAAAATATTGGAATAATAACTTGATACAATTATGTTGCATGGTACACGGGGCAATTTAACCCCACATTACTTGTTATTAGGTAAAATTGGTAAATCGCCCACTAAAAGATCTGCTATATATATATATATATATGTATCTATGTATGTATGTATGTATGTATGTATGTATATGTGTATGTATGTATGTATATATATTGCAATTAAATTCATCAGTGATACTAAAATTTAATACTATTGCTTTGAATGTGGGTAAATTAGCCACTTACAAAACTAACATGGAGAATATTTTATTTTTCATAATATTATGTTAAGTCTATTGAATAATAGAAATAAAAAAAACTGTAATTATTATCTTTTTGGGTAAATTACACAAATTATTCTTAAACCATATTTATTGATGCACATAGGTCCTCAAACTAACAATAATAAAACTTCTTGCCCATTTTCCCTTATCTATGAACCATTCTCACCAAGAACTAGTATACCCCTAGCATCATTTGCAACTTTTGCCAAAAAAATAAAAATAAAAACAAATGCTAGAGAAATAAGGTGGAGGAACCAATATACCATTCATTGCTTGTTATCATTGGCATTGATGAGGATCTTGTAGAGGCCGGGGATGTAGGCGATAGAGCGTTGGATCATGGTGTCATTCTCATAGATAGAGCGTTGGATCATGGTGTATTCTCATAGACCTAGAAGGTCTCAGTGTGCTTCTTGACAAAGCGAACACAGGTGTCTGGTAGGAGTAGGATGTGCTCCAACTTGGCCTTTTTTTGGTAGGTTAATGGTTTTTTAAGGTCACCTATCGTGCCATGGACAATGACCAAAACAAAAAATAATTGATGAAGAAGGCATCGTCTCCCATTGTTGAGGCTAGTGAAAGACAGATCATCGTAAAAAAACACAGTTTCCAATGGCCATTGGGCTTGCAAGTCTGGAGAATATGCTAGAAAGAGTGAGAGTGATCGTCAACAAAATAGGGATTTTGGTGGTGCTTAGGGTACTTTCAGATTCATTGATGAGGGTTCAAATTCATATGGCCTATTTGGTGGCTAGAATAAGAATAATTCGACCACTCAAGATGATTTCATCAGACAGAAATGTGATAAGGGCTCTAGTCACACTGGTGTCGTTTGAGACTTATTCGGATGATCACTTCATAGCTCATGGCGGTAACAAGAACATACCTTCCTTAGTTTAAATGAACAAAGACATCGAGAAACAATCTCATTTAAGATTAAATTTGTGGCATAATTATAGTCCATATTGGCATTCATATTTGAATTTGCATTCGGATAGAAGTAAGACTTGTAAGAAAGAAAAGAAGAATGAAACTCTAGAATTAAAGCGTCGGTTGAAGATTAGTTGTGCTAAGCCATTATGGATGATAGCTCAGGGCAATGTTTTGAACAATAAAAGGTAGATGGTAGCTAAATTGTTAAATGCAAAAAACTTTGGGGGCTTTACATTGTTGAACAAAAGTTTAGAGGTTAAGCTAGGTATTTGTTTTCTTTTTTTTTTTTTTGTAGACAAACTTGACACATATAAATGTCATATCGATCACTACATTATCAAAATATTATACATCATCATACAGCTGGATAAAAATAATGGCAGTGACCAATATCCATTGATAATGTAATATCAATGGGCAATTTAACCGTAAAAAACTATAATGGATTGTATGCAATATAGCTATAACTCCACTAGATTACTTGCTCCTTTTGCCTCTTATATTGAAATTTCTTTTCTTGTCAATTTTTTTAAGTACAATTTTATTGAATTCCAATATCCATTGATTTTTTTTAAGTTTTCTCAATTTTATTGAATCCTAATATTTTTTTTCTTGTCATTAATTTTTGTCCAAGTCCACAGGATTCAACAGCATCAAGCATGCTTGTTTCACACTAATTTTAATATATATTTATTTTATCAAAAAATATTATTTTAAATTTATTTTTTGATTTTCATAAACTATAAAATTTTAAGAAATTGATAGTTTCAACAAATAAATCACATGATATATTAAAATTAATGTAAAACAAATTTTCTTGCAATTATTTCACAGTTAAGTTGGGTAAAAACATTTAAGAGGAGTAGGTGGCAGTACAATTACATTTTCCAGGGAAAAAAGAGGAAAATGAAAAGGCCAAAATACATCTTTAACCCTCAAACTCAATTAATCAGGACACTGAATCACCTGAATTTCAACTTGGCCTGACTCAACTCCTACACATGCGGTCATATGATTTCAGCACACATAACATTGTTTGTCCTCTGCATTTTAGTGATACATATAAATCTTTAGGGTTATAATTATAATTTTAGATTAACTATGAGGAGTAAATTTGTAATTTTTTTGTATAGATAACACAAGAAGGCAATTTATATAATCTCTCTCATACTTCCTTATTTTTTTTTTGCTAATCTTTCCTAATTTCATGAACTTTACAGAATAGCTATTGTGTTCCTTGGCTTAGACCTCTTTGCATTCTCCTAATTCTTCTCAAATGCTACATCGAGAAATCCCCCAATAAAGGGCACCATCTTGCACCAGCTCCTCTTTTTAAACAAGCTCTGCTACCACTAGTACTAATTGATTGAGGACAAGCCCATCTCTCCACTCACGTCCAAGATCATTCTCCTTCTATTTGTGCAACTATTGTTGGGTTTCGGGAGCCAAACAGCGCAGCAAAATTTAACCGAAACCCTCCAGGATCCAAGTGAAACGGGGTAAACCGGGTGTTCGAAAATTTTCATACCTAATTTTCGATTGAGATCTCTCACTCAACTGTAGAGTCGAATCACAAAACCTGAACAGTTGACGTGTTCAGGCTCTCTATGGTATCCACACGAGCCTCTCGGGATCACCACGCTTCGACCACGTCTCGGTAGATGCGTTTCTCTTGCGCTCGCAGTGCTAGCTTGCGTCCTCCAAGGAATTGCAAGAGAAGAGTGCGGCTGTCCTTTTTGGAGGCTAGGGCAAGGAGACCTACGAATTTCTCACTTAAAAGTTGTATTTATAGTGAGACTCAACTTCCAGGCCTAATGGGTTTCAAAGCCCTAATCCAATTAGGATTTAATTTCGGGCTTAATAATGGCTCAACTCTTGGGCCCATTATTAATACGAAATTAAAGTGAAACCATAACCCAAATAATTAGCCCATGCACTCTAATGATCCAAATAGCTCTATGTGTGCGACCCAATAGGCTCTTGCCATGTTGGCAATGATCATAAATCACATTTATGATCATAAGCAATGAGCGGTGTCTAGCAACACATCATTGCTACCCAAGTGACAAGATTGTCGGTGATTCGACTAAACCTTTATGATCATCACCGATATATGCCATTGTCCCTTTGTCCAAGATATCAAGACTAAGCACGAGACATGGAATGTGTCACTCTCGTATAGCCCAATCTTTGGTTTCTTGATTACCGAGTAGACCAACTTAAACTGATGACATTGATATCGTATATCAACTCATCCGAGCATGGCCATGCATTTTCTAAGTCTCACTCTATCAAGGGGCCCGAAGATATCACTCCCGTTACATAGGAGGGACAAATCCCATCTTGATCATACAAATCCCTCCACATGATATGTGACATACCCAATGACCTCCTTCAAGTTCACTCAGTTACGAGCAACAAAGGAAAGTATCAAAGTATGTGACTCACATGTAGGGAACCTTGATGATCTTAGGTCGAAGGACTACATATACCATGATCACTATGAGAATCACTTATGACACTCATATAACGATCCATGTAGTGTTCTCATTGTGGGTCGGTCCAGTACACAAGTTCTCCAACTTGTACCCATATGTAGACTACATATCTCATATTAGTCTCCATATATGCTAGTCATTATGTATTATTGCAACCCGCTCCACAATAATACTAGACCAGGGACGTTTAAGAATATCATTATTCTAGGGTTACGATTATGTTTGTTAAGTTACGCAGAAACAAAACAACAAACATAATTGCTGGATTAATGCCTTAATAAAATATCATGACTCAATGTGCAAAAATACAATCATCTCATGATTGGCTTTTGAGCACAACACTAACAACTATGGAAGTAGATAAAACAAATGAGCAGCGATAATCGAATAGATAATTGAAATCTCATGGGTGCAGATCTCTCAAGACTCTTTTGGCAAAAACCCATCCATGAGCAAAATTTGCATCAAAGAGTTTCATAGGGACCAAAAAATCTGCAACTTAATTGGCAATGAAAACCTGACTCAATGACGAAAAAATCTATAACTTAGTCGGCAAGGACAACCTGATTCAAGAATCGGCAAGGCACCTTGACTTCATGCCATGAGGCAGAATTCTTTTTCTTTTCTTAAAAAAATGAAAAGATCAGGAAAACAAATGGCAGAAACATAAGAATGACTGCCAAAAGAGTAAAACTATAGCTTGGGCAAACAATGTTAGAGGCATAACCATCATGTGATGGCACGTGTGAGTCAAGAGGGTTGACTGCCCACTTAACCAAGTTCAAGGGCTAAGTTACCCCGAGTTCAAGTTTAGGAGGTTATGTGTCCTGGTCAGCCGAGTTTGAGCGCTGAAGGTGTATTTTGGTCAAAAGAAAAGCACAAAATGCAAATTGCAACGATCAAGAGATGAAAAAATTTGACCCGACGCGAAAACCTAACCTAACCCACCCGAACTCAAGCCAAACCTGACCCGATTTGATCAGAAAAGTCAATGACCCGAGTCCCAACCCGAACATGAACCTGAACCCAACCTGACCTAAACCTAAAATGGTCCGATGACTAAACCTAACAAGACCCGATTTTAACTTAAATCAATATAAAATATATGGTCAACAACGACTTTAGAAAAATTATGATTTAATGTATGTCAATGAGTTTCTTCCATTCTGTTGGTCTGTTTTGAGTAGTAGAGTGAGCGAGTGAAAACTATGGAAAACTATTAGTGAAATGGTGATAGAAAAATACAAAAAATTAGGTTTTAGAAATTATAGTACCCATTCTATTTCATATTCTTTGAAATATTTGACTTTTTTGAATAGTTTGAATTGAATTTATTCATATTACTCCTTATATCTCAAATTATTTGCACAATTCATATTTTAACAATTAATATATAATTTTTTGTTTTCAACATTTTAACATATAAATAAACAATTTTATACATGAATAATAAATCAAGACCGAAAATTTTTAAATATATATTTTTTATTTTTTAATAAACAATAATATAAATAAATTGATGTCAAACTGGTCAAAAAAGTTAAATAGAGCAAATAAAATGGGACAGAGAGAGATTATTTGTTAGAATAAAATTTAAAATATATATTTAGAAACTATAAGTCTTTATTTATTATTTAATATAATCATTTTTCATTTATATACTAAAATTTTAAAAATAAAAAATCGTAGATTAATTATTGAATAGTGAATATTACAAAGAATTTGACATAGAGGAAGTATTTTATTAAATAAATTATATATTAATATATATTCATAAATTTTATATTATTTTATGTCTAGTTAAATTAAATTTTAATTAAAATGAAACAAAAAAAATTGAATCAATTTAGCGATTTTGACTTATGAATTAGTGAACCGAATAAACTTGACAATCAAACTGAATTTGGTTTACGGCCCGATAACTCGACTTAATTAGATCCGAACCCAAATAAACCTAGCCTGACCCAACTCAAACCTAAAAGCTACTCAACCTGAAATCAACCCATACCCAAATAACTCAACTTAAACCCGACCTGAATCTGAATACATGTTAATCCAATTAAATATAAATTTGAATGACCTGACCCACACCCACTCAATTGACATCCTAGACCAAACACGCCGCTAACCTGCAAAAATTTTGGCGGTTTACTTTCTTGTTCTCAAAAACCTTGAGCAAGCGAAAACCTCAGAGAACTTCTGCAGTCTGATGGTCTGACTCGAATCGACAATGCCAGTTTCTGGACACCTAATTCTCAGTCGGAGGCGACGTGATCGGAGCGGGGTCGTACTTGTGCGTGCTGAGGATGAAGAAAGCGACTCGGTCGCTGGACGAGAAGACGAACGAGAAGAAGAACAAGAACAACAAGAAGAAGATGATGAGGATGAGGATGATGATGAAGACGGAGACGATGAGTCGGATTCGGAAGAGACCGAAGAAGGAGAAGACGATGGAGAAGAAGTCGAGTACATTGAAATCACTGATTCGCCGACTAGGGTTTGTGACGGGGATGGAGAGAAAGGGGCAATCGGGAAAGGGAAGGACTGTTCTCCGAGTCCAAAAGACTCCCAAGAGGATGGGTGGGATCGGAATGAAATTGATGGCTTGTTTTGCCCAATTTGCATGGAAGCTTGGGCTTCCAGTGGCGACCACCATGTCTGGTTAGTCTATTGGCTTTCCTCTGTTCCTTGAATTTGTTGGGTATGAGAAAATTTTCGTTACTAACAAGTAACTGCACTCTGAAAAATTGGAATAGTACGGAGATAATTTTTGTTTTTTAGAGATAATTGTTTGAGTTTCTTCAATTTTGTTTTCCGTATTTAAAAATATCTTGAAGCGTTTGCTTGGTTCTAACATGCTTGTATTGTTAGTTTACCTGGTAACCAGGTATTTTTTTCATGCTAAGCAAGGCATGCATCTCTTCCAATCTTGTCGCACACCTGTGCTATGATGTACCTACCATTTTAAGCTTAATTGATGCATCCATATCCTTTACTTCCTTTGTAGTTGCCTTCCTTGTGGGCACATATTTGGTTTCTCTTGCATCAGTAAATGGCTAACACAACCAAGAAGTTCTAGGAAGGTAGTACAACTCTCACCATGTATTTTTCTACCCTTCCTCTCTGTACTTTCCGTGATGGGTCTCTTTGAAACTTAGAAATGTGCAGTTGGCAGTCTAACTTTTGCAATTTTTCTTTTCTTGTTAGTGTCCTCAATGCAATAGGAAGTGTACATTAAAGGAAGTAAGGAAATTATTTGCACCACGGATTGCTGCCATAGATGGAGAATCTCAAAAGGTGATTAAAGTTCCATGGATTTCATGTGTTACCGGAAAGAGAGGAGGATTTCTGGTTCTCAGATAATTTTTTCTTTGCAGAGGATCAAAACTCTTGAAGCTAAATGCATTTCTCTTGAAAAGAAGGTATGACTGTATACTTGCAAAAGAACTTCTCTATTTAGTTGGAATTGTTGTGATCCATGCTTTGGTGCAATTCTCATTTATTCAGTGTCTTGTTTTTCATCTTAAATTGTTATGTCTTCTAGGCTTCTGGTTGGCATAAAAAAGAAGCTGAATGGAAGAATAAGCAAGCTGACTGGCATAGGAGAGAGCTTCAGCTGGAATCAAATGTTTGCCGGCTTTCAGAGGTGTCTTATTTTATTGTATTGATTATATATGCTGTTAAAGTTTGGTGTGTCTTTTGTTTTCCCCCCTGAATTTGAGATGTTATATTTTTTAGTGCATTGCCTTGTCCAAGCATGTTTTTAGAAACGTTTTGATGGAGGTACATAGAATGGCAATAAAATTAGGAAACTTTAAGCTAGATTAGAAGCACGTGATTACATTCTTACTCCAAAAAATGCAAAGCTAAAGTTTACTAAGGTGAAAATCAATCAATTCAATCCATGATGTTCATGGCTAGCTAATAAAGGAACATAAAGGTGGGCGATATGTGAATAGGATTGAAGAACTCTTGCTTTTTTTTTTTGTGTGATTTGGCTTTTGTACTTGCAGAGACCAGCTATTAACATTACAAGAATCTAAAAAAAGAATCATTTGAAAATGAATATGTCCAAATTTTTTCAGAGACTTTTGAAATTTTATTGAATTTTGCCAATATTTCAAATACCCAAGGGGCCAAATTTCAGTTTTTATATTTTATCCAGGAGGGGGGCTGTCCTGCAATTTTTTCTATGGGCAAATTGAGGAAATTGTAACAGAGGAAAACCAGTAGCTGCCCACTCTAGTGGGACTCACTGCTAAATTAGTGAGCACAGCCCTTTTTGTGGAACATCCGAATCAACATACAAAAGATTAAGTCTTAGGAATTCTTGACATTTTGGGAACTCAGCTCCTGTTCTCACTGCTAGATCTGCAGCTGAGTTTGCTTCCCTGAAAATGTGTTGAACGGCTTGGACACCTAGGTTTATAATAGCCACCTTCAGTCCAAAATAAGGAGCATTAGTGTGGGATGGCATATTGTGGTTGCATTCGCTTGGTTCAATGCCACTAGTGAATCCATCTCTAATTGAAGAGGTGTTGCACCAATTGGCTGAGCCAACAGAATGACCAGGGCCCATAATTATGCAGGAAGACTGTTAGCCAATGTTTCTGTAGAAAGCTGATATAAAGTTACCACTGCACCTGGATTTTTTGTTCTCTGTTGTTGATCCATCTGCTTTTAACTTGTACAATTGTGTTGGAGGGTTCCATTTTACCCCTTTGCCACATATCTTTCTTTTGGTGAAGGTCTCACTGGGCCGAGAGTGATCTATTCAAATTCAAAGGCTCCTATATAATGACTTACTTTCTCAGGGTATTTCTGTTCAGTCAGAACAGATTTTATTCCTCCTGCACCAGATACATCAGAAGTAGAATGGAAATGAAATGCTTTAGCGTTTGGAAATTCTGTTTTGTCTTTCTTGAAGTCTTTGGTTTCTCAAAGCATGCTGTTTTTAGTGTTTGTGTTTTAAGGATACTTGTTGCTGTACCTGTTGCTAGTCATTCCAGTGCTGAAACCTTGAATAACAATTTTGGGGGCTGGCTTAGTTTATAATTGGACTCGGTGATCTTTGCCTTTCAACTTGGGCATGGTGTTCTTCATGTGAGCCTGCCTTTGTTGTTCATTGGTTTCACTCTGCAGAGGACAAAGTATCTGGAGTACATGTTGGGAGAGGCACAAAATACGGACTCAGGTTCCTCTTCTTCTCTTTTCTTTTTGCTTTTTTTCATTTTTCCACTTTTGCAACTTTGGATGTAAGGTAACATTACTTTCATTGCAGCGCAAAATCATGGTTCGGGCTTGAACAGACAAGGGTCTTTCATCTTGCAGGTATGACATTCACTCTCTTCTTCATGCCTGTTTCATATTTTTTCCGGTCCACTCTTTTATATACTGTACTTTTTGCTGACTGCAGGTACTCCATCTTGTATGGTCTAATCTAGTGACTTCAGTATCATGCTAAGGTTGTCAAAATTGGGATTCCACATGGAACTGTTTTTGGTTTTCTGTGAGTCGTCGTAAAATTGGATCAGAATCATTATCGTAATCATAGAATCTAATCAGATCATTTTTCTCATTTTGGAGCATAAAATTGTAAAATTTTGAGATTCCAATCGGGATTTTGATAACCTTGCTAGAAGTTTTTTTATTTTTCACTGTTTTAGAAAATCTTTCCACTTCAGAGAAAATAATTATTCTTCGCTTTTTGTCTGAAAAATGGTGATGGAGAATTATTAAAGGAAGGAAAAAATGGTCTATTCCCTTTATATCCTGACCAGCTAGTCTCCATCCCAGACTCCACCTTTCCTTTCCTTTTCTTTTTTTTTTTTTTATTTACCCTATCCCATGCTATTTCTAAAATGGTCTCTTTCCATTCTCTTATTGTATTTTATTTTATCTTGCCAGACACAATTGCAAGTTAGTGGTGCTCGGCTATTTGATGTACATCATGCCAACCAATTTCTTCTATTGGCTCGTAGGTTGCCAGGGTTTGGAGGGGTGCACATGCTTTCCAAGGTAAACTTTGTTATCTATTGGATTGGCTTTGGCTTTTGCATCATTCTTTGAAATTTCAGATGTTGGAGTTATTCCTATAAGATTACCTGCATGGGCTTGTAGATGAGCTTGTTACATCCGCATGAAAGTGAAGATATTGAGTTGCCTTCTGGTACTAAAGGTATCAGGGATCTGCATGTTTCCCCTTACAATAGTAGCCTTGCACTTTTTGCTGCCTTAGGGAGGAAATTATCCATTCTTAGGTATTATTCGACCTATAAGTTCCTTTTCCCAAGATGATGATGATGATTATTATTATTATTTCAAAGGTTGACTTGTTTAATTTTCTATTACAGTACAGAAAGCAACTCCATCACCATTTCATATGATGTGCCGGTAAATTTTTTGTTATAACTAACTTACCTAGTGATTATTGGATAAGTTGGGAATGATTCTTATTTGTAAACTTGGGCTGTCATTGATTATGCACTCTAGGCCCATAAAATAAGTAGGAAAAGAAGAGAGAAGATACTTTTCCTATTGTAGTTTATTCTCTTACCTAAAAACAGGATTATAAGTAATATTTGGGATTACCCATTTGTATCTAAACTGTTTGATGACCTAATCCAATGTTGAGAGAGCATGACATGGTCAAAATGTTCAGTTTAGTTACTTGAAATTGGCAATTTTTCCAAAATATTAGAAGGCTCATTTAGAACATTGTTGGATGTTGGTTTAGTGGTTAGAAATGAACCTTTGTTGGTATTTTTTTTTATTTTTTTTCTGCCACTTAATTTGGAGGTGGCTTGCAGCCACAATCTTTTGGAACGGAATCTGGTGGTCCGATGCATTGGATATTTAGCTTTTCTTACATTTTAGGCCAAAGGCACTGGCTTCAGCTCAGATTTGGTGTTTAATTCATCTAGCTTCAAAAACCACATTGGCTTAGTTCAGATTTATTGAGCTTACTATAATTATTTATTATCTCTGTTTCCTAAGTTATTTCAGTTCATGGATTTTGCAGGCTCCTGCTTGGTCATGCTCATGGGATAAGAATAGTTCGCATTATATATATGCTGGACAACAGGTTAGAGTGTCATGTATTTTTCTTTCTTTTTTACAGAGGGTAAACTGCATTTGAATATATATATACACACACTCTTGGTTCACAGGATGGCTCAGTTCTGGGCTTTGATATTCGTCAAACTGCAAGACCTATGCATTATTTGAGTGGCCTGACAGTCAACCCTGTTCATACAATATTTTCTGTACACAACTCATCTGTCAGTTCTAGCACTGGAGCCTTAATATCAGCTTCTTCAGCTGGCATATGTCACTGGAACATTAGTGGTGAAACTGCAGGGTAAGTTGCCTATGTTTCATCCAAATTTTTACATTCCTCTCATTTCATAGAGCTGATTTCTCTGCATACTCATCTCTCTCTCTCTCTACACACACACACACACATCAGTTACGTATATAGTGATCTCTATGCATTTAAGAAGCATGAATGCACATTCCCATTCATTGATGAATACTTTCTGGTTAGTTTGCTTGTATTTTTTTCTTGTTCTGCTACACAAGTTGTTAATTACGGGATCCTAAATAACCGTAGGATTTGGTGAAGGATATTTCAGAATCCCTGCAAGAGTCGGGTGGCTTTTGGTTGTGGAAAATTTCTCATTTTCCTTTTCCAAACTTTTTTGGTAAAAGTTTAAGTGCATAGCTAGATTGAAGTATATAGAAAACCTTGTTTTCTACTGTTCAGGAAACTCATTTATTAAAGTAAAAAACATCTAAAACAAGTTTTTCCATTTTAATGTATAAGTTTTCCAGAATTTAGAAAACAAACTTTTCTACATCCTTATAACTAACTATGCACTTAAACCTTTATCAAAGAAAATTTAGAAAAGAAAATGATAAAATTTTCCACATCTAAATGTCACGTTAGTACACTGGGTAGATGATGTAGTTTCTGAAACAAGCGGTTCATAGTTATGTGGTTGGCCATTATTATATGCATATGTAGTTGTTTTGTCTAATAACATGACAGATTCAGAACTTTTATGTCTCTCTGCTCTTTGAAATTGACTCACTTAAGCTAGAAGTCTGTTTAAACAACCCAAGCTTGTCCCATTGATCTAAGCTTAGTTATTGTTACTTGAGCTCTGCGGTTGCAAGAAGTCCTAAGTTTGATCATATTAGTAGTATTGCAGATTTGTGGGGAACTAGTCTATAGGATATTAATCTTGAGATAAGCTGGTAAGGTAAGAGTACGTATCTGTGCATTGATGATTCCTTTTCTTAAAGCGATAGATGATTGACATCAATAGGTGTGCTTCATGGTTTATTTTAATGCACTCCAGTTGTGATTGAATTCATCTATGTTCATGTAAGGTACTCTGTTTGTTTTCATTACATGTAAATGGTGCACCATCTGTTAAAGACCATTGTCTAAAATTTTCTTTTGCTTGAAGTTGTTAAAGTTTCCAAATTAAAATTAATAATGTATGTTGAAGCTCATAGCACAAATGACTTAGCTTGAACTAGTGTCTGGCACCACTTAGCATGCATTTTTCCTTCCAATCCTGGCTACAAAGCTGAGAATGAATATGTTATGCGAACAAAGAAAATGGGAGTAACAACATGCAAATGGAGCAAACATACAACTGAGCTTTGATACTATATTACTAATGCATCAAACTGAAACCGACCAGCAATTAATGGACAGTGCCTAGAGCAATATATAAAGCCTAAACACACCTCTAACCATTTGGGACCAGTGCATGCACACATTGGTAGGTATAATAACCTGATATGCTACTCAGTTCTAATCTATGGCACATTGCTTTCTGAAGGCCACATCCAATTCCGGGTACTGAAAACCCAGGAGTGTGCATATCTCTTGCTTATTGTGCTGCCAGTGACAACATTGTTGCCTCATACCGCCCAAGTTACTTTCAAAGCACGATGGTTTCTCAAACGCAGCATACTCCTATAATTGGACAAGGAGTACGAGGCTCCCATGTCCACTACAAAAGAGTGAATAACTGTTATCAGAAGTTGAGCTCGAAATTGGTCAATGTGAATGATATTAGATTGCCAAGGTCTGCAATCATAAATACAGAGAAGCATGGTTGTTTGTTTGCAGCATTGGATGAGAATATGGGTGAACTACTATTGCAAGAGTTGCCGTCTTTTACTGTTGTTGAGCATCTAAAATCACCCAAGGGTCCTATCTGTGACGTGAAGTATACAAACTCATTTGATAAATGTCTGCTTGGTGCTCTTAGCGAGGATGTATTGCAACTCTTCACACTTTAGGCTGTGACTCGTTGGTAAGCCTCTTCTTCAGTTGCTATATTATTGATTAACTTGTTCACAGATGGCTAATGAGCAATCAACTTTTTCTTGAGAAGGTTCTTTTCGTTGATGTGTTTGATTCCAGGCAAAGGGTTTATGTATGGTATCTCAGCTATGTGCAAATCTGTTTTGTTCTATTTGCTATTATTCTTTATATACTTTTTGGGCTAATTAACATCATAAATAGTGATTAATTTGCAATTACCAGTTGAAATTACGCTTTCTCAATGTTTCTCTTGCTTTTCTAACACCATTTGCAAACCATTAGTCAGTAGTTTGGGGCGGGGGGGTGAAACTGTTTTGCCCTTGTATATAGGAAAAAGGAACACTGATGAAATCATTCTTTATCTTTTCTGTATATAGCTGGGCTGGTAAGGTTTATTTGAATTTAAGATGCGTAGTAGTTGGACAGCTACCATATATATACAAAAAACAAATAAAATAAAAAATACTTACTCTTTCCAAAAATTTTTGTTCCATTTATTTTCAGTAATTAATTTAATATTTTTTAATTTCAACATTTTAATATGTAAATTAAAAATCTTTGTATATGAATTATAAATCAAGACATGTAGTTTTTAAATATGAAGTTTTTTAATTTTTTTTCTAACAAACAATAGTATGAATAAATTAAAGTTAAAATTAAGACGGGGAATAGTTTGTCTTTTTCTTAAAAAAAAAAAAACTCCCTTTGTTTCTAAAGAGATGGCCTCTTTCAAAATGCACAAATTTTAAGGCAAGTAGGCATTTGTATCATAGTTTCAAATCTACCCTCTTCTACTTTTCAAAAGGTGGTAAACTATTATGGATACTTGACTTAAAAAGGCGCCAACATATCATCAGACACACGTGAAACCCTATAATTTAATTGGGCGGGTAACTCAAACAACAAAAATTAAGCACATGTGCGCCAAAAATAACGGTTGTATATTAAGTGAAGGATTCTTTACATTTCTATTAAAAAACAAAAGTCCATTTTGAACAAAATTCCTCACAAAAGCATTGGTCCCCTGTTTTCTCTGTTTGCGACTCCAAATCGCATGCATCAGTATTCATTCTTCTCATCTGAACCATGGAAACTTCTCTACCAATGAATACGCCAAACCCATCAAGAGTCCATAAAGAGCTGAGCAATTAAGAAAGATAATACATTTGTGAGTTTTTAATGGCTAGAAGTCAGAATGGGAAGATAAAGCGTGGTTTTCTAACTGCAACTGCTTTAGAATTTTTAGTTTCTATACGTACCATTAGAAGATTATGGAGAATTGTGAGGCTCTGTATTAAAAATGGCATTCCAATTGACGTATCAACAAAAAAAGTCGGGAAAGTCGGTAGAAAACAGAAAGAACTTGATCTCAGCCATGTTGTGGAAATTCCCCTGCGCAGACGCACAAATATTAGATCAATGGCAAATGCTCTTAACATTTCAAGTGCAACTTTGCATCGAAGAATTAAAGAAGGACTCATCAGGAGACACTCAAATGCCATAAAACCTTATCTTTCAGAACAAAACAAGAAGGCAAGAGTTCAATTTTGTCTGTCCATGATAAACAGAGCTTCTTCTTTGCAGGGTCCTATGTTTCTTGATATGTATGATTTTATTCATATCGATGAGAAGTGGTTTTACCTGACTAAGGAATCCGAGAAATACTATCTCTTGCCTGAAGAGGAAGAGCCACTGAGAACGTGTAGGAGCAAAAGATTCATAACCAAGGTAATGTTCTTGGCCGCGGTTGCTCGTCCTCGATTTGATCCTGCAACAGGACAAGAATTCTCAGGTAAAATTGGAATATTTCCTTTCATTTATAAAGAACCAGCGAAGAGGAATAGCAAAAACAGAGCTGCTGGAACTCTAGAGACCAAACCAATTTTATCAGTCACCAAAGAAGTGATCAGATCATGTTTGATTCAAAAAGTCCTACCTGCGATTCGACAAAATTTGCCAAACTCCTCTTTGATGAGGACAATGTTTCTCCAACAAGATAATGCCAAACCACATGTAGATGTCAATGATCATGGAGTATATGAAGCTGCGATTGCAAATGGTCTAAACATTCAACTAGTTTCACAACCTCCAAACAGTCCGGACTTAAATGTGCTAGACTTGGGATTTTTTAGAGCTATACAGTCACTTCAATATCAAGAGGCCCCAAGAGATATTGATGAATTGGTCTTTGCTGTGGAAAAATCATTTAATGAATATCCAGCTGAAAAATTAGATTATGTGTTCATTACTTTACAAATGTGCATGAAGGAAGTGTTGAAAGTTTATGGTTGTAATAAGTATAAGATCCCCCATCAAAATAAAAACAGGCTGCAAAGGGAAGGCAATCTACCTAAGCAAGTTCTTTGTGAACTAGGTGTGATCGAAGCAGCAGAGGTATTCTTGCAGCAATGATGCTACTGATGAGATCTTTTTTGGGTTTGAATTTAGCTCTTTTTGAGATCTGTTTTGACATACTGAAGAATAAATCACCATAGAGTCTGCTCCCTACATTTTGTTGGATGGAGAAATGTTGACTAATGGGATAAAAATGAATTGCCACACCATAGGAGGAAGATGGTTTTCTTTTGTACTTTTGTAGGGCAAAGGTATTGCAATGAGATATCAGTATGTATAACTTGTATATTAATCCTATGTTTATCATATTAGTGATAATTTCAATTCACAAGTTCACTTAGATATGCTCCTCACTTCATTTTATTGGGAATAAACCTTTTACTCTGCTGCACAAGCTGACAATAAAAATTTCAAGTACCCCAAACATGCAGCTGATTCTTTTAAGTGGCTTAAATAGTAGTAACAGTTCAAATGTTACTCAGTTTGCTGCATTTAGATGATGAATCTATTCATGAGATTTTTGTAGCATTTAAAAATGCAACTCAATTTGTGTCAAAATAGGCCAAAGCATGGCACACATGGGCATAAGACAATATAGCTATAATGGTCTTATCCAATCAAAAAGACATTTACCACAAAAATTGCTAAAAAGTCCTCTGCATCATAGTTCGATACCCAATAAAACCCACATGCACATTCACAAATTCAACTTGCCAAACCTGCTAATGCAAATTTGACTTCATGAGCAAGTGTTTGATGTTATTTAACCATTCAGCAATCTTTTTCGTTCTAAATACTTTGCTCTAAAAAGCAGTCATAACTCCTATAGGCTCCATGCAGATAAATTAGACCAGAACCATGGTACCAAAATATATCAGCAGTGAAGATGTTGAACAAGGAAAAGAAAGTTGCGATCAACAACATACAAAACATTCCATAAAAGTGATAAGAGAAAGAAAGCAAGGAACAAAACATAGTGGTATTTACCGTTTCCATCAATTGCCACACATCAGACTTAGAAAGCTTTGTACCAAGTTTTGGAAGGCCAGCTTTTAACTCATCAAAGGTGATAGTTCCGCTGTTATCTGTGTCCATAGACTTGAACATTACTTTCAAACCTTTGATTTCTTTCTCAGATAAATTTTTAGCAATTACCTAAAAGAAAGAACACAATTTTAACAATTACTACAAGCTGAGAAAAGTAAATCTTGGATTCTGACTTTTATTTTATGAGGTTTTCTTCTTCCTTTTAGATATTCAAATATATATTCTAGACAAGATTAGATATCCTCACCTTCAAAGCAACTTTTTGAGTTTGTTCATTGCCCTGAATTGCTTCATTCTAGTTAATACGGCAACATCAATAGGCTTATCTGATGCATCTCCATCATCCTGCATCCATGGATGATCTGAATTGCAAACATAGAAGAAAAGTCATTCCAATTAATGATGACCTAAGAAACTATTCATGCAACTTAAGTAGCTAAATAAAATGAGCCAAAGCTTCTGTTGATGAGGCTGTCATTAGTTATGCATACTTGAGCAAAATCAAATTGAGTGTTACAGACAGTAAATACACAAGTCCTATGACTGCGAAATCATTAAGAGACATGTTGCTTACTTAAGACTTCGAATGCAGAAATTTGATCTCTAGGATCAGAATAGAGCATCTCCTTCACAAGATCCATCACAAGATCCTTCCTCCCTTCAAAAAATTTCACCAACAGACTAGCATCACATAGGTCATAAAAGGTGGCATAAGAGACGATTGGCATAATCACGAGAAAATATCAAACTAAAACTGAAAAAAAAAAACACAGAACAATTAAGAATAATTTTAATACTCTCATTACCGGTTCCGATAAGAACTTTCTATGATCCATTTTTGGATAATGCCAGAAAGCCTGATAGGAATTTGAGGACAATAGAGCCGAAGACATCTTCAACATCGTAGGCAACTTTCTCGATCTCGGACAACAGGTCGGCGGCTTGCTTGATCTCGGCAGCCAATTTCGAAGGTCGCAACTTCCTTATTCCGGCAGTGGAAAACTTAAAAGCCGAAGACAGAGTGTACTGTTGTCGAAAAGTTGAAAGAAATGGTCTATAAGTCTTTGGTCTTGGTCTCATTCTCAAAATTAACGAAGAAAGCCCTATTGTACTGTGAAGCCAATTCGTCTGTACCCAGTCTCCGTGTCTCGTCCCTGTCTCACACGCTATTATTATGCCACCTGTCTTAACTTCAACTTAATCTTGCTCTTAAACAGAAATTGGGAAAAACAGACGGGATCCGTTTGACTTAATTCTCATTTGACCGTTTGACGTTCGGCGGAACTTTAGCAGCACGACCAATTAAGCATGCGGAACGTTGAAGAGGGTATTGGTCCTTGGAGATCTCTGGGTATTGGGCAGGCTCGTCGAGATCTCTAGGTATTGGTCCTTGAACACCATTTGCCCGAACAGGTCGGAGCTGCCGGCGCTGGGGTTGAAGAGGGTTTGGCCGTTAGACTTCCGTTTTACTGCAAACCCGAACGGGTTGGTTTTGTAGCTGAAGATGAATTCCGACTCGGAAATATCCGAAGCCTTAATTGGACTCTTGGGTAATCCTCCGACGGTTTGCTTCGATGCCAGCGGTTTCTCTCTCGGGAGAAAATTATACGGAACCTCCCATCATTGCTTCTGGGCATCGGTGATGTGAACCCTCAAGCGATCCTCCGTCTCATGCCTGTAAAACCGAACAGAACGGAAGTCACCAACAATGAAATGATGTGTATAAATATAATTTGTCGGAGCTGAAAAGGGGAGCCAATAAAAACTTGCTTGACGAAGAGCTGCAAGAGGGGGATGTCGGGACCGTAAATGTTGTTCTTGTTCTTGCCTTGGAGAGGACCGAAGAAGCCGCCATCTGGGAGCTCTTCGATGGAAATGAGACGGTAGCCTTGGGCGATTTTAGCCCGCCGCGAGGTGGGGGAGCTGGCGGCGGAGATATATGGGATGAAGATGAGAGACATGAGGGAGAGAGGAGCAGAGGAAGGAAGGAGGAAATTGTTGCTGTTGCTAGCTCGACTGGCTGAGTAGAGCAGAGCAAGCAGAGGGGTTGAGTGAGAAGTGGGAAAAGAAAAGCAACCCACTTTTTCAAAGCTTGAGTTCTGATTCCTGCCTGTTTTTCCCAGTTCCCATTTAAGAGCAAAGATTAAGTTGAAGTTAAGAGAGCTGGCACAATAATAACGTTAGCGTGTGGGATAGGGACGGGGACACCGAGATAGGGACAGATGAATCAGCTTTATTGTACTGTAGTCAAAAAGTTGAAAAAAAAAGGCGAATGGCATATGCAATTGTTGAGGGTAGTTTAGGAAAGTAGTGGGTGGATGTTTGCTTTAAAAAGAAAGAGGTCATCTTTTTTGAAACGTCCAAAAATGGAAAGAAGGCCAACCTTTATGAGACGGAGGGAGTATTTTTAACTATTGTCTGCCGTTATTGGTAAAACAAAGGGTGAAAGTGTAAAAGTCTTAAAAATCAAAAGGGGAATTGTAGTTAGTTTTGAATTTTGTGACCGTAACTTATAATGTTGTACTGCTTGGAACAAGAAAAGTACGGCTGATGAGTGACACTGCGATATGATAAGAATGATGTTAGATTTACAATGATTTCTAAAAGGTCATAATAATTTTAAAAAAAATTATAAAAACCCCAAAGATTTACTCAAACCTATATTTTGTCCTTATTATTTCAAATATCTACATTTTTTACTCTAAAAAACCTAACATATCTACACTTGCCCCCTTCACCATCAGTATGCCTATGCTTATCCAAACAAATCTCCCTCCACAAAGAAGAGAAAATGCCTGTTTGGGCCTCCTAAACCTTTTTCCATAAAACTTTGCCCTCTAACTTCTACCTTAAACAGTCTACCTTGTCTTTAATGAGACTCATCCTCTTCCCATCGTAATTAAACTCTTGATTCATCTGCCTTATCTCTTTTCTTTGTCATTGTGAAGGTTCCTCACCGACGCCAAAACCCATCGCCCGTACTCTCTCCTCACCACAGACAAAACTTCGACTCAAGGATTTCATATCCGAATATGCCCCACTTACCTCCTCTTTCATTGCATTTTGGCCTACCTTAGATTCCTAGGTCATTGTTTCCTCCCTTGTTCCGAAAAAAAAACTGGCCCACTTGATGATGCCATGATAAACGCCTTAAATGTGCATACCTAGAAGTCAAAGTCATTGGATTTGCCATCAAGGGCGTTTTATTATAGGGACAGGAGGTTGCAGTTGCCCCCCTTAGAATTTTGAAAAAATATATGGGGTAGGTAATATATGTGATATAATTGTAGGAAAAATAAAGTTAGGTACCTATGTGTAATTTTTAAAGTTAATGGGGGATTTTTATATGTTTTGACCTTTTTTAATGTTTTTAACTAATCCGATGTGTTTCTTTGCCCTTTTCAATTTCACAGAGCTTCATCCTTCCCCTACCCCTAGTTTTGCAATTTGTTGCAAAGCTTTTCTGTCACTTTGTGGATGTGGCGTGGTTGGGCGATCGTCGATTCGCTCTCTTCCTTCACCATTCAACGGCAGCCCCTCTCCCCCCAAATCCAATTCATTCTCTGCTCGTCTCTGATTTCTTACACTCTTCGGCTGATCTGATTTTCCAGGTAAGTAAAGCAGCCCCCGCCCCCTTAGTCAAAAATCCTGGTTATGCCCCCGTTTGTCATTAAAGGCCTTGATGATGCTGTGATAAATGTAGCCAAAGCCTCTTGCACCAATGACAAAGGCTCTGCTAAAGCCACGAGTGGCAGATTTAAGGATGGCAAAAGTGATAACCTTGAGATCATTAGAGTGTCACTAAGCCAAAAACTCATAGAAGCTGAATGCCAACACTGAGTCAAAGAAATCCCTTAACTTGGAGTCAAACTCGGAGCGCATGGTGAAGTCAACACTGCTCGATGGAGAGAAGAAGGGTCAAAGTGGAAAGGGAAGGTGAGAGAGGGATGAATAAACTTGGATTCTCGAATAAATTAATGGGTAGAAGAAAAAGTTAGTAATTTTAATTTGATGAGCAAAACAAAACAGGTTTCAGTTTAGAAAGAAGAGAGAAGATGATGATTTGGGAATTTGATTTCACTTCTATTTATATTTCCCTTTTTTTTTTATTTCTATTTTTGGGATCCCTGATTCCAATTCTTGTTCTTGTTTATGGGTTTTGTTCTAATTTCATTGTTGTTGATGGGTGTTATTTTTTGTAAGATGCATAAGTTTGGTAGTAAAATTTTTATGAAAAACACTTAGGAAGGCAAAATAAAATTTTCTCTTTTCTTTGGTGACGGTGAATGACAGAGTTAACATTGCATGGGGTAATTGTGGGTACATTAATTTTTAAAGGAGTTAAATGTAAGTATTTGAAACATGAGGATAACACTGTATGTTTGAGCAAATCAGGGTGGGTTTTTTAATTTTCCCTAATTTTTACATGAATGAGTCTAACAAGATTTAGCTATATTGTGCACCAGGTCCACGAACGTAAACCTTACTTTTGTGTTTTATAGAACAACACATTTGTGTGAATAGAGTAGCATGTTTTTGTGAATAGAATAACACATATTACTAGATACACAACATTTTATAGAATAATATATTTGTCTGAATGAAACAACACTTCACACTAAAAAGAAAAGAATTTACAAATAGCATATATTATAAAATGAACAACATATTATAGAACAACACATTTGTATAAATAAAATATCACTTATTCCTGAATGGAATAACATTATTTACACATTACATATCTTATAAAATGAATAATATATTACAGAATAATATATTTATATGAACGGAATGATATTATTTACGAATAGCACATACTAGGAAGTAAATGACATATTACACAACAACACATTTGTATAATTAGGACAACAATTATAAGTGACTCGCAAGCAAGGCCCTTCTCTCCGGCCCGAAAGTGTATCAACATCTGTTACTTTTCTTTCGAAATGGCCTAAATGCACTATTAGTCCTCCAACTTTGCCAACTCATAAGAGTTGGTCCCTTAACTTTTACTTAGTATGAATTTGTCCCCAAACTTTGCAAAATCATGCAACTTAGTTTTCAAACTTTTTAAATCGTGCGACTTAGCCCTTCAACTGTCAATACAAACTACAACTTTAAGTCCTAACTTCCAATCTTTCAATAAAATGATCATTTTTTTAAAACCTTCCATTATCACCAAACTCATGGGTTAATAAAATTTACTAAATTGTTAATACATAATTAAATAATTAAATAATTTACCAAATGATAATTAAAAAATTATATACAATAAATTAAAAATTTTCTAATTATTTAATAATTTGTATTTTACTTATTTTTTTAGAAACAACTTTGCTTGATTTACTAGAAAGCAAAAAAAATTATCTTTTATACACTCCACTATTATGTTGATTAATTATTTTTTTAAAATATTTTTCTCACCATTTTTTTTAAATGTGCAATATTGGTGAGTTATGAATGTAGAGATCATTTTGGAAGAGTTTATTTTAAGTAGATTTAGTTTTCAAACAATTTTTCAAATTAATATTTTTGGTATTAATATTTTGTGATTTAGAATTAGTATATCACATTATCTTAAAACTAATTTATCTCTTGCAATTCTCATGCTAATGAAGATAGTATTATAATTTCCTTGGCCTTTTATCATTTTTTGTCCAAAGAAAATTTAAAAATAAATACTAAAATTTACCTACTTTTATATAGGTATTAGCTAAAACTCTTATACTGAGTCTTTGAACTTTTTGATTCTACAAAAAAACTGCTATATAAACCATAAAAAAAATAATGTAAAGATATGTCCCCTTTACAAAAAACAATAGTAACAAAAGAATTTTAATTTTAGACTTATAGTATTCATAATTTAAAAGAAAGAAGTCTTATTGGCATTGAATCTCTAAAACAAGCTTAATGGATGAATGCCACTTAATTAGAATGTTGACTATTTTTCTTTTCTTTTCATGGATTCCAATTAGAAAGCCAAAAAATCTATTTTTTATTTTCTCCACCTTTATTTTGAACATACATTTTTCCTATATATTTTCGTACTTTTTTAGTAATATAAATTTCCCATTATTAGCAATTTTTCTACACAAAATAATAATAATAATAATTCAACCTCTAACTTTAGGATAATTTTTCCCTTATCTTCTTTCTTAGTTTTTCTTTAGCTTCTTTATTTCTTGAATTTCTTGCATATTAATGGCTTCTTTTTTTTAATTTAAATATTTTTCTCAATTATAAATACTAGTTGGAATCTATCAAAAGAAAAAAAAATTCAGTATTCTAATTAAATGGAATCTATCCATTAAGCTAGTTCTAGAGATTTGATGCTAATTTCATATTAGTAATTATTAGATTTCTTTCTTTTAAATTATACATACTATTAGTAATTGTTTGAAAACTAAATCTACTTAAAAAAGCTGTTCCAAAATGATCTCTAAGTTCATAACTCCGTAATATTGCACATTTTGTATGAAAAAAGTGAGAAAAAAATACCTAGAAAAAAATTGATCGACATAATAGTGGAGTGCATAAAAAATAATTTTTTTCTTTCCAATAAATCAACCAAAATACTTTCTAAAAAATAATAAAATATAAATTATTAAATAATTATAAATTTTTTAAATTATTATATATAATTTTTTTGAATTATTATTTTGTAAGTTATTTAATTAGTTTAATTATGTATTTAACAGCTTAGTAAAGTTTATTAACCTATGAGTTTGGTGATAATGGAGATTTCTAAATAGAAGGGTCATTTTGTTGAAAAATTGGAAGTTAGGGCTTAAAGTTCTAGTTTGTCTTGATAGCTGAAGGACTAAGTCACACCATTTAATAAGTTTGAGGACTAAGTCACATGGTTTTGCAAAGTTTGAGGACTAATTCATACTGAGTTAAAGTTAAGGGACCAACTCGTGTGAGTTGACAAAGTTAAAGGACTAATGATGCATTTAGGCCTTTCGAAATCCACCTTTTTCATCTCAAATCCTGTATTATTCCATGCATTTGCTCATTTTTAAATTGAAATTCTTTACTTCCTCCGTTCTTTTAAACTAGTTTCATAGCTCGTGTAACGGATGAATCAGTAGTTCATAAAGTACCATTCTTAAGAGTCATTACACAATGAGTTAAGAAAGGAGTTATATAATAAAAGGGTCTTCTATATCTGGCAAGTTTGCTTTAATATCAAAATTCTCCACCAGTTCAATCCTATGAACATAACAATACATGCGTAGATATGTCACGTTAGAGCTATTAAGGTTAAGCGCAATGGTAGTATATATGGATGGAGTTAGATATATGTTGTATTATGGCAGATGGAAAAGGAGTACCATTCATAGGCTGCAATAAAGGTATAAATGAATGGATGAGGCTTTGTTTGAGAATGAGACGTGGAAGGAATATTCTGAAGGTCCAACCTATTAAAAATTGAATTGAATAAGGATGATAACAGTGGATAATAAGTTGGAATATTAAATCAAAACCATCGACAAGGACAGCAACTGGATGGTTAGAACCATAGAAAGCAAAGAATTTAGGAGAAGCGTGATTTTTGTACCATCCCCAAATCACTGATCTAACATCGAAGGTTGAGAAAATCACCGGGGAAGTAAATGCCATGACAAATGAAGGATGGACGGATGCAAGGTCCCCCAAATTATAAGGAACCCTAAGGATGACTTTTGATAGGATAAAGGCAAATATGTCAAAAGGCAAGTAATCCATGATAAGTGTAAATGGCTATAAAGGAAAAGATAGATAGTATATAAGTCAACAAAATGTAGGTAATGCTAAAGAGGTCAATGAAAATGAGTATGAAGGGAGAACATATTTAATACAAGGGTAAATAACACCAATTTATGAACTTACTACATCCAATAGTCCAAATTAATAAGGCCCAATGAAATAAGGTAACTGGGCCGGATTTAATTGGTGGAAAAAAATTAACAATTTAAATTAATAATACTCCTATAACACAAAGAAGATGGGCCAAATGATTTAAATTCTAGAATGAGAAGACATGGCCCAAAAGAGATTTAATATGAGTCCAATAACTGAAATTAAATGAGGCCCACAAATCTATAAATGAATGGCCCAAAACGTAAGGGTCAAAAAATGGAAAATGTAGTGGTTCATGGTAACGAAGGAATGGAGAGAAAAATGAAAATAATAGAAATAAAAGAATTAGGGCTAAAGTGGAAGGAGCATAAGAGTAGGAGGACATGAGTGTAATTTAGTTGAGATGGGCTATAAATTGAAGGGTTTGTCCGAACCTTAGGTTGCATCTAGTTTTCTCATCCGTTTCTGGCTGCCGCTGAGATATGAATATCAGATTCTTGTCCGAGCAGCAACTCGTGCACTGTTCACCATTGTCTCTTTTCTCCTTCTAGTGCCGACACAACCTATAGGCCGGAAAATCATGTTTTTCTTTCAGTTTCTCATCCACTTATGGCCGCCTCTGAAATCTAAATATAAGATTCTAGCCGGAGCCATAGGTCGTGCACCTTTCACCGCCGTCTGTTTCCTGCTCCCAGCGGCAGCTCGTCCTATTAGGCAGAAATTCCTTTTTCTTTCAATTTAATCACATGTTTTTTCCTTATATCTATTTCTTTTTAAACGATTTGGTCATAAAATAAAATGTTTTTTTTTACATCGTTAACTACAATTTTTTTCACCCTTCACCGCCATCCGTTTCCTCCTCCCAGCGGCAGCGCGACCTTTCAGGCAGAAATTCCTTTTTTTTTTTTGTTTAATCACATGTTTTTGCCTTATATTTGTTTCTTTTTAAACGATTTGGTTAGAAACTAATTTTTTTATGTCATTAACTACATTTTTTTTTCACCCTTCACCGCCGTCTGTTTCCTCCTCCCAGCGGCGGTGCGACCTATTGGGTGGAATTTTTTTTTTTTCCGTTTAATCACATTTTTTTATGTTATTAACTACATTCTTTTTTTCACCCTTCATCGTCGTCTATTTCTTAGCATGGAGGTGTACAAAGGTAAAAGACGATTCCTATTTGTAATCGTATGAATCAATTTGGTATGGCCCATAAAGGGTTTACTAATCACTTTTTCTTTTCATGTTGCATGAAATCATAACGGAGAACACAAAACCTGATCTGCAGGTGAAGAACATCATGAAGATTCAGGGTCATGGCAAGGGATTCGTCAGAGAAGGTAAAAGATGCAAATACTAATAAAAAAACTTATGTTTTCCTTCACTAACTATCCTATGTGATGAAGTTTTAAATACTTTTTAAATTTTTTTTCTCAAGGAAACGAACCAACAGTGGGGAGGATTCTGGATTTGGAAAGAGGAAAAGAGAGCTCCATCGATTAGTTAAAGGAAGGTAAACCTAAACCCGTAAGTATGTGATGGATATTTTTCTGGATGCTTCTGTGTTGTTGATGGCATAAATAATAGAATAAGTCTAACTTGGAAAATTAAAAGCACGAACTCAATAATTGTTAAGGTTAAGGTGAATAAAGTATTAGGCCTTCAAATGGAACATGTAATGTGGTTTCCTAAAATGTTTAAAACATACATATGAGTAAAATGAAGATAAACAAACAATAGGAAGTTGGATTTAAAATGGCATAGTGATCAACATAAAGCATATTATATCAAATAATCCGTTGTCCCAACAGTAGCGTAAATTGCATAAAATAGGGAACAAATGATAGTCAGCCTTAAAAATAAGGCAAATTAACCAAGTAACTTTAACTAATAAATTCCATTTGAAGGTGACCCAGCCTCAAATGGGTCACTCTTAGTAGGAGTCTCATTTGACCCTTCATACATAGACAATTTGGCCTCTATTTTAGCAATCTTCTTCTCTAGTTCATGAAGTTGGTCCTTGTAGACACTCTTCATGCATGATTGGTTGTACCTAACCAAATCAAGCTGATACTTAAGTCCATCATTTTTTACCTCCTTTTGTGCCAGCTTCTTCTTAACATCAATATAATCTTGGAAGTTAATCTCATGGATGTAGTACCTCTTAAACAGCTTCAACCACTTAATCCCTCCCTCAGCAGCCGACTCCATTGCATCCCCCAAATTCCTAGCCAAAGAGCCTTCCATTTTCAGGAAATTCCTTTCCCCCCACTTTTGACCTATCAACCCCAATCTTAACAAAACATCTAATCCTAGGCCCTTCGTACACACTATGGTAAGTAGGCTTAGCCTTAGAAAGCTTCTCTGAGATGTAGTCAAGCGATTTGACAAATGGAATAGGGACAACCTCAATCAGATCCATTTTAACTGTGAAATGAAGTGTAGGTGTTAAAGAATTTTTTTTTTTTTTGTGTTTGTTTTGTGTCCATCTAAAAAGTTTGGAAAATGGTGTCACATAAAGGGCAAAAAGTAAAACAACTTTGAAAAAGGAGGAATAAAGATAGATAGAAAACCACATTACACTTTCCAATGGAAGACATTTATATATTGCTACTGAATAGTATTAAAAATTATGAACTACAAGAACCATATGGATAGTAGTGACTATAGGAACTCATAACTTGGATGCGCTAGCAGAGAACAACACACAAAGCAGATGGCATGTAAATAAAATAAATTGGATGTATACCTGATTTATATAGTGTAGATTATGGTTTGTCCCGTCTGGCTATAGAACAAAGTGCCTGTGATCGGTCTGTATGCCCGGTGGCTTCATCGTTGAGGGTCATGTTGAATGGTGGAGAGACTTCCTGCGAGGAAGAACGCCTAGAGGCCAGATCGACGACGGAAGTGCGCCTAAGAAACTCAGAAAAAGTGGGTCAGGGGGTCCCCGGGGTGTTGTTCCGGGGAGGAGCCTCCGACGCCCAAGTCAGTAATGCTGAAAGAAGGTGGAGGAAATAGCACTAAGAGGCTTAGTGGACTCGCCTGGTAGTGCTTTCTCAGAGAGGGAGAGTCGGATTGTCTGTGTCCCCTTGCCAAGGCTTGTTTCCTGGTGTTTATAGGAATGTCTAGCCCGTTCAGATCGTGACACGTGTTCGGTCAGATGTTCTCTGAATTTCTGGACGTAGGGGACAAGTAGCCGGTGGCAGTCTCCTTGAGCCCTGAACCGAGACAGGCAGTGACGTGACCTGAATGGTGTCAGCGTGTCAGACCGCCGTTTGGGGCGGTCTGTAGTGTTAGTGGGCGACATGTCAGAGGCTCCTTAAATGTTCCTGCCGTACTCCCGAGATCCCTGGGCGAGGTCGTCTTCAGGTACGGACGATGCCTCTTCGGGAAACATGCTCGTAGTTCGGGGGTTCCTATATTCAGGAGTTCCGCCTTCGGAGAGATCGTGTTCGGCCCGCTATAGCTGGTGCCTCTTTTCCAAAGGCGATCTGCTTAATACCTCGGGGGGTTAATAGTATCCTCAAGTTTCCTGGCGTGCCGAGCTCGAGTTCTTCGGCTTCACTCCCGAGGTGTGTAATCCCACCTTTTCCCGGGCAGCGTCAGGTTTCCTGGCTGTTCTTTCGGCAGGGAGTTTGGCCAGATAGAGGCGGTAGCCCTTTGGCTATCACATGCCCCCCCTTTGGAAAGCCGAAGTGATGACTTCGGTTTTGCACTCTTTTCGAGGATGCTCATTGGGAGTCCATAGGGAATAACACCTGTGCTGAAGATACACTTCTTGCCCAAAGTCATGGGCTATTCGGCCATAGGCTGTGTTTTGGTGTCTTCGAGACAACCTGCTTCTTACCTTGTGCAGGTCTGCACAGCGTCGCGCCTCATGACCAGACGTGTCAGTCCGAGCGGCGCGTCCCAGCTTTTTAGGGATGTCAGGCGACGTGTCCCCTATTTTCGGGAGGAGGCTGACACGTGGCATGCTGTCATTGGAGGAGAGTCGCGTCGGTTTCAGAGAGCACGTCTTTTTGGGTTCCGGGAGCAGTTATGGCGATGGTTCGCCTTCAAAGGGTACTTATGATGACGTTTCGGTTACCCACCCTCGTCCTATAAATAGGCGTTTTCACCATAAGTCCCTTTTGTTTTTGCTTCTGCTCTCTTCCCTGTTCTACCACTGTTTTTCATTCTTTTTCTTGCTTTTTGCGGCGGGGCTTTTTTAATCAGATCTTTTTTCCGGCAACCTTTCACGACGGCGTCCTTCGATTTTGGCAAGTCGTTTGGTGGGTTTTCTGTTTTTCTAGAGTTTTCTTGATTCCTGAAGTTTTTTCTGGAAGTTGGTTTCTTGCCTTTCTTCAAACTCATTTTTCTGTCCAAAAAATGCCTATCCCTGAGAGTTGGCAGCCTCTTTTATCTCATCCCTGTTGCACCACCCCCGAAAAACTAGAGAAGTGGAAGAAAAAATTCTTTCTTCCCTCATATGCCATCACCAGGCTACCACGGGCTGACCACTATGCTTTTTCAAACCATAGTAATGAGGTTACCGTTTTTCGAGCCCAGCTGAAGGCCGGACTTCGGTACCCTCCTCCGAAGATGGTTTGCGACTTTTGCCAATTTCATGGTATTGGCGTGAACCAGCTTCCACCGAACTCGTACTGCTACTTTAACGCCTTTCTCTGTATGTGTGGCGTGTTCGGGATAAAACCCCATTTTGTGATTTTTATGCAGTACTATAAGCTCTTTGTGGTCCCGAAGGGTGGCTTCTATTTCATGCTACCTCGGGGATCCGGGAGCAAAAAATATATGTTCACCTTTGCCACAAAGGACAGTTGGCGAGGGTGGCAACAGAAATTTTTCTTCCTGAAGATGGATGAGGCCTGGTCGCATGTTCCGACCAAGTGGGCTCGGGGGAGGCTAGATGTGGACGTCGTTGATCCGAGGATACTGCTGACTCCAGAGTTGGCTCCCGTATTCGCGGACTTCGACGGGCGTATTCGCGCCGTCTCCGACTGGGGTCCCGAGGTCTCCTCGCGTTCTCTCTATCCCTTCCCCATTAACTGGAGGTTGATGACCGAAGAGGTCCTTCGGGAGTTAGGGGTGGTGAAGGAGCACGAGACAGACCTCGAGATGCCGGCTCCTGCCATCGCCGGGGAGGATTCCTGGTTGGTGCAGCTCCTTCGGGAGGAAATCTCTTTCGAAACGTTTTTCGAAAGTAAGTTGTCTTCTACTCCCTTGTAGTTTTTTCCTCGGACTTACGCTGATGTCTTTTTTGTTTTTCAGAGATGGGCGACGGGACTGCTGTGTTCTACAAGTCCCTTTTCTCCGGCCAGGTGGAGAAGGGCGAACAGACAAAGAAAGCGGTTTCCTGAAGACGGAAGTCCACTAGTGTTGGGCCTTCGGCTAAAAGGGTGAAAAAGACCAATCTTCCTCCTCAATTGGAAACTCTTGAGGAGGTAAGTGAGGAGCCTGAGGTTGCCGAAGTTCCGGCGCCCGAAGTCCCTACCGAAGTGCCTCCTGAGAGCCCTACCGCCTCGCAGGCCCCTCTTGATGCCGCGGTAGAGGTTCCTTCTGCCGAGGAGCAGCGTAAAAGGAAAGGCAAGGATATTTCCATTGAGGAGCCCCAGGACTCCGAGGATACAGTTGCCGAGATACCGCCAGGTTCGTTTCTTTCGGATGAAGTGTAATAATGCTTTTTATTTTGCCAAAATCTCCTTTGTTTTGACCAGCTTCTCGTTTTTCGTTCAGGGGAGTTACTTACCCCCTCTTGGGCGGCGGAACACGCCAGGAGGCGATCCCTTCGCGATGCCAAAGTCCCGCAAGGGAAAATCCCCAAAGAGCCTTTCTGGACGTTCACGGAGGACATGAACTTGTTCTCCGAGGACTGTCCTCAAATGGCGAAGGAGATCTCAAAGGGGGTGCTCACTGATGCCTCCTTCAGGGCTATTGCGGCAGCCCACCCGGGTGATGACACCCTTGCTGTGAAAGTTACCAAGCATGCTACTCAGGTATGCTTAACACCTTTTCCCCATTATTCCTGAGTGTTTTTGACTCTTACTGATCTTACGTTTACCTTTCTGCAGCTGCTGGGGTATGCCGGTTACCTCCGAGTTTGGGTGGCCAGGCAGTCATCTTTCCGAGCTTCGGCCTTAGAGGCCTTAGAAAAAACAAAGGCCATGTGCTCGGAGTTGGCCCTCAGAAACCAGCAGCTGGCAGATGCTTCAGAGAGAGAAGTTGCTGCCCTTCGGGAGGAGTTCCGAAAGGAAAAGGAAGATCTTTCAAGGGACTCCTCCCAGAAGATTTCTGAGCTCGGCGAGCAGGTGGCGGGAACGCTTGCTGCCAACGAAGCGCTTCTACAAGATAAGTCAAAATCTGACAGTCTTATCCTGTCGTTGGTGGCTGAGAAAAGCGCGCTGCTCGCCCAGATAGAGTCTTTGAAGAAGGAGCCTGAGAAGAAGAAAAAGCGGAAGGCGCTGAAGAAGGAGGTTGCGGATCTGAGGAACGAGCTCGAGGATCTTGAGATCAAGAAAAATGAATCTGATCAAATGTCGAAGGTCGCCTTCCAGGACGGCTTTTGCCTTGTTCGGCATCAAGTCCTTCAGAGGTTCCCAGATCTGGACCTCTCTTTTTTGGAAGCTTTGAACATTCCCGAGGGTCCTCGGTGGTCTTGGTCGAAGATCGAGTACCTGAAGCTGCCTCCTTCGATTACTGCGCCAAAAAAGGGAGCAGAAACTGGTGCCTCTCGGGCTGCCGAGGACTCTTAGGGTGTTCTAAGGGCTTGGCCTTTTTTCCCTTCCATTTTTCTGTGCTACTTCTTCGGGCATATTGCCTTTGTAAGTTTATTTTTAATGGAAGATCTGTCTTGGTTAAGCTTCTTTAGTATGATTTTGCATTCCCATTGTCCCGAGTATGTTCGCTTCAAGAGACTTTTTTGGAAAGCCAGCAAAAAATGTATCTAAGTCTTTTTTGCGAGTCTTTTTCCTTTTGTTCCGAACACGTTCGTTCAAGGAACTTCGGAAATTCTGCTCTGGGCTTTTTATGGTGGGTACCTTTGCGGAATTCTGACTTGCACAATTCGGTATACTTGAGAATTTTTCTGTACTTAGAATATATTTTTTGTACGACAGAATTCTTCCGTGGGGCCTTAAGCATAAAATTTTTTCAAGGCGTCTGAGTGCCAGGTATTTTTCAATTCTACGCCTTCGGCGTTGCCAAGTCTGTACACGCCCTTTCGTACTTCGGCAAGAACCAGATAAGGTCCTTCCCAGTTCGCGCGAAGTACTCCGTGGGATGGCCTTTGAGGTGCAAAATCAGCCTTTCGGAGAACGAGGTCCCCCTTCTTGATTTCTTTTGGCCTGGCCCGTAAGTTTATAGCCGCGGCCACTCTTTGCTGAAAAGCTTTTCTTCTCAGTTCGGCTATTTCTCTGTGTTCGCCGACGAGGTCAAGCTTGGTTCTTAAGCCGAGGTTGTTTCCTTCTTCATCAAATACTTGCACCCGTACTGATGGTCGGACTATCTCGATTGGGATAATGGCCTCTGTACCGAAGATGAGCGAGAAGGGAGTCTCCCCTGTGGCTCTTCGGGGCGTCGTTCGGTAGCTCCATAATACGCTTTGGAGTTCTCCCGGCCATTTCCCTTTTGCTTCCCCTAATCTCTTTTTTAGGCCATCTTTTATGGTCCTGTTAGATACTTCCACCTGCCCGTTGCTTTGGGGGTGAGCTACTGGGGCGAAATGCATCTTTATTCCGAGGTTGCTGATAAATTCCTGGAATCCTTTGTCTATGAACTGGGAACCATTATCAGCTACTAGCACCCTCGGTATACCGAATCTGCAGACAATGTTTTTCCATACGAACTTCTGCACTTCCCTTGCCGAGATAGTTGCCAAGGGTTCCGCCTCAACCCATTTGGAGAAATAATCCACTGCTACTACGCAGAACTTCACGCCTCCGGGCGCTGTGGGTAGTGGCCCAATAAGGTCTATACCCCAGACCGCGAAGGGCCAGGGGTAGTCGGCCGAAGTTACCATTTCCGAGGGTGCCCTCTGGATGTTCGCGTGTCTCTGGCAACTACCACATTTCCGGACGAACTGCCTTGCGTCCTTTCTCAGGGTAGGCCAGAAGTATCCTTGGCGGAGTATTACTGCTGCAAGGGCGTCGGTTCCAATGTGTGAACCACACATACCTTCGTGAACTTCTTCGAGGATCATTTCAGTGTCCTCTTCGTCCACGCATCTCTGCAGTGGATTCGCGTACCCCTGCCGGTACAACTCTTCGCCAATCAGGAAGAACCGACCGGAGCGCCTTCGTAACTTCGCAGCGTCGCCGGGGTCTTGGGGTAGCACGTTTTCTGTGAGGTATCTTTTTATTGGATCTTTCCATCCTTTTCCCGAGGTTGTTATGCTTAACACTGAGATGCTCGGATGTTCTAGCAACTCGGTGTACGTTTTTTATTTTGCCAAGCAATCTGCCTCAGTGTTATTCCGCCGAGGTACGTTTTCAATTTGTACGGCGTCAAACTCTTGGATGAGTCTTGCTACCAACTCGTGATACTTTGCCAAGGTTGGGTCCTTCGCCCCGTAGTCTCCGGCCGACTGCCGAACTACTAGCTGGGAATCGCTGTGAGCTTTCAAGTTTCTGACGCCAATTTTTCTGGCCAAGCGCAATCCTGCTACAAGGGCTTCATACTCGGCCACATTGTTAGTGACTTTGAAACTGAATTTGATGGCCTTCCTTACCTCTAGGCCTTCGGGACCTCTGATAATTACCCCGGCTCCTTGGTGTTCGGACCCTGAGGCTCCATCAACATGCAAGGTCCACTCCGGCTCACCTTTGTTGGGATCTAAATGGCTATCCTCAGTGGCGGGTATTTCAGCGATAAAATCTGCCAATGCTTGAGCTTTTATGGCCTTCCGAGGTTCATAGGTTATATCGTGCTCGCCGAGCTCTATGCACCACTTGGAGAGCCTCCCCGAATGGTCAACTCTCCTCATGACATCCCGTAGTGGTAAACTACTTCGGACGATGATGGGGTGAGCCTGGAAGTATGGTCGCAGCCTTCTCCCTGCAAGCACCAAGGCGTATATAGCTTTTTGCAGCAGAGGGTACCTGACTTCGGCGCCATGCAGGGATTTGCTTACATAGTAGACCGGCCATTGCTTTGGGCCTTCTTCTTTTACGAGGACCGAGCTTACTGCTTTTTCCGTGACTGCGAGGTATAGTACGAGGGGCTCCCCTTCGCGAGGTTGTCGCAGAGTCGGCAGGGTGGCCAGGTAGATTTTGAGTTCTTCCCAGGCTTTTTGGCAATCTTTATCCCAGGGATGATCATCCCTTCCAAGGTTGCACTCCTTTTTTGTTGCCTTAGTGAGGATTTTGAAGAAAGGTCGACACCGATCCCCGTACCTGGAAATAAACCTGCTAAGAGAGGTTATTCTTCCAGTGAGTCTTTGCACATCTTTCACTGTGGCAGGAGTTCGGAACTCGAGTAGAGCCTTGATTTTTTCTGGGTTGGCGTCGATGCCTCTTTCGGATACCATGTACCCAAGGAATTTTCCCGATGTTACCCCGAAGATGCACTTTTCGGGATTGAGGCGGATCCCGAAGGTTCTGAGCTTTTGGAAGGTTTCCTCTAGATCTGCAACATGGCTGCCAGGTGTCTTGCTCTTGACTATCATATCGTCAACATACACTTCCATGTTTCTCCCCATTTGGTCCATAAAGACTTTGTTCATCAATCTTTGGTAGGTGGCTCCTGCATTTTTGAGCCCGAAGGGCATCCTGACGTAGCAGTATGTTCCTCCCTCGGTGATGAAGGCGGTTTTTTCTTCATCTTCGGGGTCCATTCTTATTTGATGGTAGCCACTGAAGGCGTCTAGGAAGCTTAGGAGTCCATATTCAGCGGTTGAATCTACCAGTTGGTCTATTGGTGGGAGAGGGTATGAGTCTTTCGAGCAAGCGTCGTTTAAATTTCTGAAGTCAATGCACATCCGGAGCTTACTGTTGCCTTCTTTTGTGGCAATGACCACGTTGCTTAACCATTCAGGGTACTTGACCTCCCTGATGACTTTAGCATCTAACAGGCGCTGGACTTCGGTTTTGACAAAGTTGCTCTTATGGGCTGAGATGCTTCGTTTCTTTTGCCGGACGGGCTTTGCATCCGGACTTACTTTGAGGCTATGCTGTATTATGCTAGGGTTTACCCCTGGCATGTCTTTCGGCGAGTAGGCAAACAGGTCTTTATTCGTCAGTAGAAAGGATACAATATTTTTCTTGTCTCCTTCGGCCAAGCTCTTCCCTATCCGGGTAGATTGTCCTGGGACAAGTTCTACTGCTTCCTTTTCCGCTTTCGCGAGATCTTCTTCTTTGCTCTTCTCCGGCATTTTTGCCTCTATTGCTTGTGTAAAGTTATTTGTCGGTGCTTTTCGTGCTTTTACAAACACCTTTCTTACTTTGGCTTGATCTATGAAGATTTCTGCGTCTCCATCCTTGGTGGCGAATGTGATAGTCAAATATTTCACATCAGGGCGGATATGCAAGTTTCCCTGTGTTTGCCTTCCGAGGATGACGTTGTAGGCAGAAGGAACGTCCATGACAATGAACCTTGTCATTATGGAAGCATATAAGTCAGCTGCTCCATCTGTTGAAGTTCCCTTCAACATCAGGGGGAGATCGATCATTCCGAGGACGGGCAGCTCGGAGGGTCCAACCCCGAAAGTGGGCGAGGTGACAGGTTTGAGCTTGCTGGCGTGGATGCCTAAGTTCAGCAGTAAATGAGAAAATAGGACGTCAGCGTTTGATCCATCATCAAGCAGCACTCTTTTGACGTCCCAGTTCCCTATTCTTACCATGATCAACAGTGGATCGTCATGGGGAAAGATGACGGTGGATCCATCCTTGCGGGCCAGTTTTTTTGTTGGATTCTGATATTCCATGACCGCGATCTCTCTGACCTTCTGCTTTCTTTCCGAGGATGGGAGCCCTGTGGTGATTGTTTGTATTACCCTTGCCGGAGGTGGGGGGCGCCTTTTCGGACTTCGGTTCCTTCGTCTGTCGGAGTCATACTCCTTATCTTCGGCCCTTTCTTCCTCGTCTTTTTTCCTTTTTGGAGAAGGCATCCGCAGATATTTTCGAAGTTGGCCTTGTTTGATTAGCGACTCAATGTACTTCCTTAACTGGAAGCAATCTTCGGTATCGTGGCCGTGGTCGCGGTGAAATTGGCAGAACTTCTTGATGTTTTTCTTGTTATCGGCGGTCATGGCCCTCGGTCGCCGAATCTGGGTCCCTTGCCTTTCCAATGTCATGAGGATGTTAGCCCGCGTCGTGTTGAGGGGTGTGAAGGTTGGGGGTTTCCTTCCCCGCATCCTCCGGGGTCGACCTACTTGTTCAGTTTGGTGCCGTGCTTGTCGGTCGGGCCCTTCGGCGTTGGGATAACCAGACTTCGGGACAGCCATTCTCAGCTCTTCGGCCGTCATGTGCTGTTCAGCCCTTCGGTAGAATTCTCTGAGGGTGTCCGGGGGGTCCTTTGAGAACTCATAAAACAGTTGTGAGTCTCGCCGAAGGCCCCGTGTCATGGCGAGAATGCGTATTTTTGGCCGGAAGTCCGGGACGCTCAGAGCTTCCTTGTTGAACCTTTCGACATAGTCTCGGATGGTTTCTCCGTTTCTCTGCTCTATGTCGAACATCTGAACAGGCATCTTCCCCGTTGGCCGGCTTCCAATAAATTGCTGTGTGAATGCCGTAGACAACTCCTGGAATTCAGTAATGGTTCCTGGAGGCAATGAGTTATACCATGCAGTTGCTGGCCCTGTGAGGGTGACTTCGAAGCACTTGTACATAGTGGCGTCGTCGGCGCCGTGCATTATCATGCTGCACCGGTACTTGGTCAGATGGGCCTGTGGATCCGTTCGGCCATCATAAATCTCCAGCCGAGGTACTCTGAAGTCACCTGGCATGGCTGCCTCAACGACGGCCTGAGTGAATGGGGAGTCATCTTCGTAGAAGGTCCCCGTCAATCTGGCCCAGACAGGTTTTCTGGCCACTTGTTTTTCCACCCTGTCTAGCCGTGCTAGTATCTTCTCCATGAGGATCGTAACGTTGGGCCCTTCTTCTGGGGAGAGAGATCGTCGGGGCCTTTTCGGGGAGCGAGTTCGTCGGTGAGGGGACTGAGACCTTGCCTCAGGCGACGAACTCCTTCGCTGTGAGACTTTCGGTCGCTTGGATCCCGCTAGTCCCAAAGGCCGTTTTCCGAGAGGTACGTCTTCAGTAGAAGATTCTTCGCATGGGTTTCCGCTTCTCGAACTGCGGTGGGCCGACTTGGGGCTTCTTTCCCGAGGGCGTACTGGCGAGGTAGGTTTTTGGGCCTGAGCCTGTTGCGGCCACCTTTGGTTCATCTGTTGCTTCATTTCTGCTATAACAGAACGTTGAAAGTCCTGTAGGAAGCTCATGGTGATGACTAGGGGTCGGTCTTCCTCGGATGCAGAAGTCCCTGGGGGTGTTTGCTCAGTAGTCGGTTGGTTCTCAGGCGCGGACGGGGACCTCGGGAGTCCCTTGTCCTTAGAACGCCGAGTTTCAACGACGGCGATCTCAGAGCGGTTTCCCACAGACGGCGCCAAATGATGCCCGGTGGCTTCATCGTTGAGGGTCATGTTGAATGGTGGAGAGACTTCCTGCGAGGAAGAACGCCTAAAGGCCAGGTCGACGACGGGAGCGTGCCTGAGAAGCTCAGAAAAAATGGGTCAAGAGGTCCCCGGGTTGCTGTTCCGGGGAGGAGCCTCCGACGCCCAAGTCAGTAATGCTGAAAAAAGGTGGAGGAAATAGCACTAAGAAGCTTAGTGGACTCGCCTGGTAGTGTTTTCTCAGAGAGGGAGAGTCGGATTGTCCGTGTCCCCCCCTTTGCCAGGGTGTATTCCCTGGCATTTATAGGGGTGTCCAGCCCGTTCAGATCGTGACACGTGTTCGGTCGGATGTTCTCTGAATGTCTGGGTGTAGAGGACAAGTAGCTGGTGGCAGGCTTCCTTGAGCCCTGAGCCGAGACGGGCCATGATGTGACTTTGATGGCGTCGGCGTGTCAGAGCGCCGTTTG